>JAHWFO010034640.1:4384999-4399791 GCA_023313115.1 Rhysida immarginata | reverse complement strand
TTATTATTATTATTATTATTATTATTATTATTATTATTATTATTATTCATTCTTTTTAGTGAATACCATCAAACTCTTTTGTTGATGCAAATGGGTGAAGCACATGTAAACCAAAGTTACGTAAAAGAAAGCACGAAACGGCGTTTCGCTTTATTATTATTATTATTGATTATTATTATTAACTTATTGTTTTATTGAGCATATTATGTTGTTTTATTATATTTCTATATATTTTTTGTTTTTAATCCCTTCTAGTTCTAATTTACTAAAATTGTAAATTCTTTTTTTAAATTGCATCTTACACCCAGTTTCCAATCTTGATTAATAGCTGTACCCCCTCTCTCATAGAGTCCTAAGTTGATTTATCCTTACCCCCTACTTTTTCCCTCTTTTAATATTCTGCTGGGTGGGAGTAAAAATCAGGATTTTTGGTCGACTCGATAAAATTCTTCCCAACCCTCAAAAAATGTTATCATGGTTTACTTTCTTCCCTCTTATTTGAAGTAATAATAATAATAATAATAATAATAATCAATAACGATGTATTTCGCTTTCGACTTGACGGCAATTTTTCAGCGTCGTTGTCCTCTTGTCATAAAAATAAAAATGAAAGAAATTTTTAAGTGTAAAACTATGACAAATAAAACAAAATAAACAAATTCCAACCCATTTGTGCTCTTATAGAAAATCAATACTATATTTTTTAAATAATAATAAGTATTTTTACTGTTTCATTTGCAAAGGGTTTTTTTGTTGTTTTTTTTTTAAATATTCATTTTAATTCCAACCTTTTTTTCCTTTCCTCACCCATTTAAATGAAACCCATAGAACATGTATCAGACATAAATATTATATATATGTATATATAAATTTTTAAAAAGTAACCTCCTCCTCCTTTTTCGTCCTTTTTTTTGTTTTTATTATCATTAATATTATTGTTATAATTTTTTAAAGGTTGTTTTTTTATTCATTTCAACGATTTGTTCAAACTGTAGATGGAAAATGCGAATATGTAGATCTATTATTATTATTATTATTATTATTATTATTATTATTATTATTATTATTATTATTATTCTGTTTATATAGTTTTTATTTTTCTTCCTGGGGAATTATTTTTTTTAATCTCCTGTAAAATGTAAATGTAAAATTTTATTTATTAATTGTTCTGTAAAAATCAACAGTCGTGCGTTGTATATGATGTACAAGTAGATGGAATTATTAGTTATAACGAGAAAAAATACAAATACAATAAATTTTCTTCTATTGATACCGTAAAGCATTGAGTCCACTTCTTTTCATTTTTATTATTTTAATTTTTAAAAAAGAATTAAACTTGTAGAAAGTTCAGAATTGCAGACGGATATCACTTGAGAGTAACAGTGGCGGTGGAATCTTCGGACTCGTCAACAACACTTTCGAACAGAAGGTGTATAGAGAAAGAAATAGCTGAAATTAAATACCAAGGAAGGATTGATCGATGGCCAATTTTTGTGTTTCGGTTTGTTTTTCGCATTTCTGTCTGTAATCTGAAACGTTCCGCTATATTAAAATAAATGATCTAAAAGATTAAAATTATTTAACAAAAATTACGTTGCCTGCGGGGCCCAATTGGAAACGTTATTGGCATTTTAGTAATTCATGTTGATGATAATCATAAATTATTTTAATTGTTCGTGAAAGCTTCCCTGAATCATTTGCAAACTCCCATGGCTAAATGATTGAGGATCTTAACCATTCATTTTCAATACAGGTGGATTAATTGTTGGTTATCAATTTCAAAGAATACAGTAAAATTTATGCATTTGCAAGATTAATATAAAAATTCCCTAGCTTATCGCCACCCCTGCCCGTTGCACTCTAAAGGTTTTTTAGCACCTTTCTATTACATTGTTACGCCTTTTATTAAGATGACTAGATTTTGCAATTCAAAAATCGGAACGGGATGCTAGGCGGTAGACAAAAAAATTCTTGTGTAAATATAATAAATATACTAGTCAAGATATAATAAAAAATTATTTTTAAAAACGCTACAATATTTCGTTTTATTTAAATTTTTACATTTTTAAATTGATTTTAAACGTTGTGTTTGCATTCATTATTTATAAAAGTACGAGTCCATATTACACAACATTATAAAAATCGACTAAGCTGAGAGCATTGTAATGTTACTCGAAGCAACGCATATAAGATAGACGCATACGATTTTTTTTCATATGCAATACGTTTTTAGAATTGTGGACAATCCCATTGTCACCCAAGGTAAATCAAATAAATATCATGAAAAATAACTAATCAAAAGTGAATCTCTACTAGTTAAAAGCAAAAGTTTCATAAAAGATAGAAGCGCGCGTTCTTAGGTGTGATATATATGCTTGTTTTCTTCAAGATTCTAGAACTATCAATTCAAGGTAAATGTCATTGCTTGCAAATAACGCCATTTTCTCTTATTTTAAAATATTTGGTAACATTTCAAGAATGTGAAGATCAAAAGCTCTCACAGATTACGAAAAAGAACAAATTGCAGCTTTCATTAACATGGGCAAATCTGACAGATTGCAAAATTAATCCAAGATCTCCAACAATCGTTCACTATTACGTCAAACATCCGGAGAAATATGGGCCAAAGAAGAATACTGGTCGCCCAAATGTATTGACACAAGCACAGCGCAAGGGAGTCGAGCCAATGTTCAGTATCGTTTGTCCAAAATTAATCAATACAATACAATTTATTAGTCGAAAACACTATACAGTGCATATGTCGTCATCAAGGTACAAGGTAAGAATAACAGGAATGTACAGAAATACAGTAAAAAAATAAACTTAAGAGTTATTTAATTTAGAATTCTCAATAAGAATTTCAGAAATTAAGGGAAACTACAACTCAATTGGTGTCTCACTACTTTATGAAAGGTTCTGGATTCATCATCCCACATTACTTACAAGAAAATTGATGCTTTTCCCACTCTAGAAGCCTGAAAACGTTCACCGGAGACATGTGTGGGCTGTTGAAAAATTATCTATGGGAATAGAATGAAACAAAGTGGTCGCTGAATTAATATGTAAATCTCCTTTTAATAAAACAAAATAAAAATCATCAAATTAAGTTCTGATGAATATGAAGAATTGACGAATTTGAAGAGTCACAGATGTTAATGTTAAAGTTGAAAGGAAGTTAATGTAATCACAGATGCTAATGTTGAAGTGTAGAAAATTGTTGACAGAAGTTGGAAGATCACAGATGCGTGGAAAAACGATTTCTTGAAGATGTGGTGATGATCAGATTTTTGTGAGTGACGGTCAGTCCGGATTTCAATAACGTTTTCCCCGAAATTACCACCTTGCCAACTAATTCTGTTGCTGGGGGACCCCCGCTCCGCTAGAAGATTAGCCCCCCCCCCCCCCGAAATACAATTCTGGATACAGCCCTGTTTATATCATTATTAAAAGAAGAATTACATATTAATTCAATGATTACAAATTACTCCTTCTCTCATAAAAGAAACAAAGTGATATTTAGTAATGAGAAGAAGTGGAATTTTGATGACCTAAAATACTATTGGCACGATGTTCGAAAACAACCCAGAAGATTTCCGCAAAGAAATTTTGCTGATGGCTCTGTTATGGTTTGGGAAGCAATTGGAATCAGTGGGGTGAGCTCACTTCCCGAACATTACCAGAACATTCTTCAAGAACAGCTGCTACCAAATGGACAGAGAATTGGGGGAAGAGGTTAGATGATTATGCAAGACTATGCCAGTGTCCACACGGATCGCTAAACTTCAGAATTTCTTCGAAGGCATTGGGTTCGAGTTTTGGACTGGCCAGCACACTCCCCCGACCCACATTTCACACAGCGCATCTGGGGACTTCTCACTCGTAAAGTTTATGAAAATAAACTGAAAAATGCAATTCTGCATGAATAGAACACACTGTCACAAGCAACCTTGAAGAATCTTTTCAAAAGTGCACCACAACGAGCTGCTCGTGTATAAGTTGATGGAAACTTGATAAAATATATGTGTTTGATTATTTTTATGGTAACCTTGATAAAATGCTTGGAAAAATAAAGAAAATTCGAACATGCATCTCACAAAGCTGACCAATAAGTATAAACAGGGTCAGGGCACATTAATATGACCACCTGCTAGTATCCGGAATATCCACCTTTGGCGGCAAGCACAGCAGCTAGGCAACGTGGCAGAGAGTCAAGAAGTCCTCGGAAGGTGGTTGCAGGTATCTGGGACCATTCGGCGATCAGTGCATCCCGTAATTCCATCACCGAGCGTGGTGGAGGGTCCAGCTTCGAACATGGCGATCGAGGTGGTCCCACAAATGTTCAATTGGGTTGAGGTCCGGGAGTTTGGTGGCTATGGGAGTAGCTTGAATTCATCCTCATGCTCCTCGAACCAGTCGTGGACAATTTTGGCCGTACGGCAGGGAGCATTGTCCTGTTGAAAGGTGCCATCATCCTGATGAAACACTGTCGACATGAAGGGGTGTACCTTGTCTGCGACGATCGACAGGTAACGAACAGCATTCAGTGTAACCTCCAGCGGTATCAGTGGATTCAGACCATACTGCGAAAACATCCCCCAAACAGTCACACCTCCCCCACCAGCCTGTCGTCTGCCAACGATGGTGTCGGGATGCCTGTTCTCAGATGCTTCCCGGCGAATTCTCCACCGTCCGTCCACTCTGTTCACCAGAAACAGCGACTCGTCAGAGAAAGCAACCCTTTGCCACTCGGCCGAGGTCCAATGGCGACAGTCCATTGCGAATTGGAGGCATTTTCGGCGATGCACAGGCGTCAACATGGGTGCTGTTACCATACGCCTGCTCCGGAGCCCCAACCTCAAGAGGGATCGTTGCACTGTCTTGGTGCTGACACGCCTAGTGGTCCCACTGTTCATTTGCTGTGTCAGTTGCTCAACAGTGGCACGCCGATTGGTCTTGGCCAGGCGTTGTAATCGACGCTCGCCTCTAGGATCGATGGCCCGTGGGGTCCCACAGTTACCTCTTCGGTTGCTCGAAACTGTCTGGTTCGTCCAGTCCCAGTACACCTTCACAACGGCAGCCCTAGAGCAGTTCACAAAGGTGGCCGTTTCTGAAATGCTACCCCTCCCCTTGGCCCGATAGCCAATGATCATCCCCTTTTGGAGGTCCGACAGGTCACTTGCTCTGCCCATGACGGCGACAATTGCTGTGTTAACGGATGCTACTACACGTCTGCTGTTGTCAGCTTTTGATGATATGCAATGATTTTTCATCTGCATACCATGGGAGGTTCCAACATGTTCGAGGAGAGGTGGTCATATTAATGTGTCCCGACCCTGTATATATACAACTGCTCAATCCTACACTGTAAGTGGGGACACAAACCTGTCAAAAATGGGACAAAGGGCGAAAACTAGGGAAAAGGTAAGAACCAGAAATTGTCGAGAAATTTCAATTGATGCAATTGTATTGAAAGAATTTTGCTCTAGACTAAACAAAACGAACCTTATCTCTCAAGCCAGTTTTAACCGAATAAAGTAGCAGAAATATGGCGCTCGATCCCGTAGACGACTTGGAACCTTAAAGCATTTGAATTGGAAGCGACAACTCACAATACAAACTATACCATAAGACTTACTCGATCCAACTTCATTAATTACTGAAGATATCATTTTTCATAAATTGTTTATATGAAGGCTGTTTATCCAGAAAGTAAGTTGTATTTTAAGCGCTGCAGTCGTGATTGTGTGCATGGTTCTGCGTGTGATGATTTGTCATTTGTTTCGGCACCATTTTCAAACCTTCGTGTCGTTCGTCTGCTTCGTGGCGAGTGTCAGCAAATCAAGACACCCGCCACATGTGAAATTCGCAGAAGTCTATTGCAAAATATTCAAGAAATTGTGACATGCAATGCAGAATCAAGCGACGTGGTATGCTTACCCGGGCTGTTGTCAATGCACGCTCACGCTCTGCTGCTGCAACTCAAAATCTCCTCAAAGCTTCCGCTGGAAACTATAGTTCAGGACAGGTTAACCTTGCAAGGAAAGAACAAGTACAGGCAGCGAGAAGGCCATGTGCATGTGCGGCTGAAATATAGTTCCTAGCATTTTTTAATACAATTAAACAGGGTGTATCTGAACGGTCTGTACAAAGATTGTCAACGCCCCATTGTCAAGTTCTCCCCAGGTAAAACTAATCAAAGGTGCCCCCCCCCCCCTGTTTCGAGTATACTATAGTCAACGGAAATAGACCAGCAATTTTACAGTACGAGTTCCTTGTAGCCAGAGAAGCAATATAGGGCCACAAACGCTTCCTTCTGGAGATACAACCGTGCGATGTTGTCCTACACGTCAACTGGTCACAGTTACGTTGTATGCCGATAATGGAGGCGTGCTTGATAATCTTAGCCTGAATGTGTGGGCAGGAATTGTCAGCGATCACCTGTTTGGGCCATACTTTCTATTGTGTAGACTAAATGGAGCGGCTTTTCTTGACTTCTTGGAAAACCAACTTCCAGAGCTTCGACAACGTATGTGGTTCATGCATGACAGTGCACTACCACATTTCAGCCGACTCAATAGAGACTCCTTAGATGCCACCTACTCTCGTCGATGGATAGGCCGTGGAGGACCAATACCGTGGCCAGCACGTTCGCCGGATGTGAATCCCTTAGACTTAATTTTTTGAAAATCTGATCGTCCAATACATGCCCCGTTCCCAGTTGAGCCATACTTGTAGTAACCCCCTCTACTTTTAGAAATTTGCGTTCACGCTTGAACGAGTTTTCGAACCAAGATGGCGACTTATCGACAATTTAAAGTTGATGAAGAGAATTCGATGTCTTGAATCAATATGATGTCACAAGTCCAAGTCACGCCCCTTGCCCTTTCCTACAATTCCATTTCCAGTGCTCCTCGAGAAAAAATGGCTGCCAACAAGTGGTTAAGTGGTCGGAGGCAGAGATAAAAGTCCTCCTTGATATTTGGAATGAAGACAAAGGGTCTGCCGTTTAGACAATTATAATCACTCAGTTTCTGGTGTTGTTCACTTACACGTATCGAATAAAACATTACTTAAATTTGAGAAATCTTTGTTCCAAATGAGAATTTGCTAACTTACTCTTCTGGGAGACTGTTCAAGAACGAAAGTGACACAAGTTGATTAGGCCCAGAGCTGAAAATACTCGTTTAAAAGCTATTCGACTAACAATGATTATTAATCACGTATCGAATTCGTTTCAAAAGATGAGCCTTCAATTCAGTCATTCCAAGCCCATTTCAAATGTACTCATCTGTTCGATCACAAGTTCCGCAATTGGGCGAGTGACAAGAACTAAAAAGATTTGTTTGCACGAAGTTAAAGAAGTGTAACACTTATTTTGGCGCAAAATCACCCGTCGGGGTATGTGTCACAAAACTGCGAATGAGTTAGGGTTAGAGAATTGAGAAGTGGGAAAGGTTGGTTAGGCTGTCTGTTAGGTGGGGGATGAGGTGGTGTAGAGGGGTAGGGGGGTTAGAGTCGTCAAGGAAGGAGAAACGACGAAGGATTCGTGGCAAACCCCTAGGTTTAAATTCCAACCGTCCTTATCACGCAAATGTCTCAGAAGTTCGCGACTCACGTAATGGAATCGACGAGGCGTTAAACAATGAACGGCTTACAGTCACGTGTGATTGCACGAGGAAGAGCGAATGCAACGACTCGGAAATAAAAATAGAAGATCCCTCCTCCTCCTCTTTTCTTTTCTCTCTTTTTATTTTTCGGACGTAAATGCATAAGCTTCTTTCCCTTCCCCACCACCTCTTCCCCAAGAACCCCACCAATCCCACGTTCACGCTTTAAACCTAACGAAATTCAATGTTAATTTATTGAAATATCCACAGCATACCAACTTTTCCATAAATGAGACGAACTATTTCATTTCCAAATTGCTAAGCGGAATTAACCTGCGGTGCAGTTTAGCGGAAACTAGAGAACGCGGAAGAGGGACACAACGAGTTCTCTTTGCATAGGAAGAAGGCGTCTGCAGTTGACGAAGACGTCGTCGTCGGCCTGAGAAGAAAAAAAAAATCAAGAAAAAGAAATCAATGGCGCGTCTGGGGGTGACGTCACACGTCCTTCTCCGCTCGAGGATTATTGGTTGGAAGGTGGGGGCGCGTGGCGACGGGGGATTAAAATCACCATCAGCATTCCAGAGAAACCGCCGCAAAGGCTTGTGGGAGGAAATTGAAACAAGAAGAGGAAGAGACACGAAAGAGGGGTTGTAATGACACGAAATGGTGATGGGGAAAAAGAAGAGACATTTTTTTTCTTCTTTTATTCACGTGGTGGTGTGTATGGTGCTTCGTGCGAACGCATGACTCTCGTCGAGATAAATCGAGAATTTTGGCGCGAAATTGCGCCGATCTCGACAGAAGAGCGCGTGGAATTCGGTGGAGGCTCGCTACCAATAATTTCTCCCCCGCAACGACAGGGTTGACGGGGTTAGAGGACAAAATGAAACACTTATCAGGGAAGCGCCGACCATATATTATCCACCAAGTTGAATTTCACTAATATTCCCTTTCAGTTCACCACCCTATCCTCTTTATCCCTGTTATTATTGCATTTCTGTAGCAGGGAAGAGAAGGGGAGGGAGGGAAGGAGATTGTGGCGAAAATAGATTGAACGCGTTTTTCAATCTATCGCCAAGCCATCCATCCATTCGCTGCTTGTTTACATTCTTCGCACAAAATTCAATCAGTTGGTCGTCCCTGCATACTCTTACATATTTAATTGCTTCAACATTGGCTGATATGCATTCCTACACTTCATAACTCTTTGATGCCTTCACAACTCCCGTGTGGCTTCTCCGCCTAACTCCAATCCTCACCATTTCGACATCCATTGAACGAGAAATCCCGGGGAAAAAAACAATCCTGGCATTATACATTGTTAAAAAATAATCATCAACAATAGCAATGACATCAACTCGATAATGGTTGGTCTTTGAAAATTAGGACGATGAACTCGATATACGTCGTTTCATAAATACACGCTCCTTTTCTCCTTATTTAATTCTAGAAAGTAACAACTGGAATTCTCTGCCTTCATCATTTAGAGCACCCGCTAACGCAAGTTGGGCGAATTGGAAGGGCGCCCGTTTTACCTTTTCCCAAAAGTATTCTATTGGGTTGGGATCGGGACTCTATGAAGGCCATTTAAGTTATAGATACCCATTTCATGGAACAATCCAGTTATACGGAGGGTTGATTCAGATAAAATGAGACGACTTTGCAGTTCTGTTACGATGGTGTAATACCATGGCGCCACCATCGGTTGTGTTCGATGTGTTGGACTATCGCCCGGCACCGTAATTTCCACTGAAGTAGGCTGAGATTGAGGGACTCCATGGGAAGTTTGTTCCACACCTGCTGACACATTTTCCATAGCCCATCAACGGTTCTTGGTCGGCGACTTCCGAGCCGTCGTTTCAGGAGACCAAAACCACAGAAATCCATCGGTGATGCGTCAGGAGATTTTACAGGCACATGAGAGAAGGGAATAACTCGTATGCCCGTCTCCTGTTTCATCTTCCTGTGATAAGCCACAGATGACTTGGCAGTGTGGCTTGATGCCTTGTCCATGTGAATCCAAACTTTTGATTGCTCACCAGGGTACAGACGTGGGATATCCTGCCGATATATGTGGTCCATTACATTACTCTGGAAGTAAGCTGCACTAATTTTACAGTTTCCAGGAACTCGACGAATCGTGAGCAGTCCACGTGAGCAATATCCGGCAACCACCATGAAGCCCTTAGAAAACTTTTTCTTGCACTTTCGGACAAAATCGGACCTGCCCTCTTTCGCGATAGTAAATTGTCCTGGGTTTGTTGGTGTCATCGAGGTACACCCAAGCTTCATCCAAGGAGACAACCCACTTCCATCGGTCACCTGCAAGATGGTTTTCATACGAGTTTTCTGGCGTTAGTGAATCGTTCCTGCACGTGCCTGGATTACAAAAGAACTTCACAGCGGTGGATTGGTCGAGCAAACAATAACCTGGAACTTGCAAAGTGGCCATCGCGGAGCCCCGACCTCACACCTTGTGATTTCTTTTTATAGGGGTGTGTAAAGGACAAGGTCTTCACCCTACCCCTTCCCCATGACCTAGACGAGCTGAAAGAACGCATTACGGTAGCGATACGTGGGATTGATGGAGACATGTTAATGCGGGTTTGGGACGAATTCCACTACAGGGGGGCATATTGAACATCTTTAACTGTGTCACAATAAACTTCAAGAGTTTTTCTTTAAGAATCCGTATGTGGTGTGTCTATATTCTGAATAGCTTTGATGTAATAAATTTTTAAAAGTGTGAAGTTCTTTTGTAATCACCCTGTATAACCTTCTCCGGGATTTCTCCATGTATGTGTAACGAGAAACGACACGTTTCCATTGCAATACAGCTCGGTTACAATAAGATTTGTACCTCTTTAACCTATGTTGAGCATTGATCATCGTTATCTTAGGGTTACGGGAGCACGCCCCTCCAAGTACTCCCTTTGTTTTAACACACTGGTGCTAACGATGAATCCTGATGTTGTCCAAAAATCGTATAGTAATTGGCACCAAAAGCAAACCGATTATCCTCTGCAGCACTCGCCGATCTCTGTCAGTGAATATTTGAGGACTACCACCTCGCTGTTTTACAAGTGTCACCCTTTCATACATCCGCTTTTCAGTGACATTAGCCATTTGTGGACTTGAGTAGGTTTAACAGGCCCAAAAACTCACGAACTGACTTAGTATCGTCCAATGATAATGTCACCTGCAAAGTCGTGGATTTGTCTGTAAGAGTTATTTTTATGATAATCGACCTTCATTACAGCTCACTTCCCGATATTCCTAAATGATATCCAAATACTTTTGGCAAGGTAGTGTATCCACCAAAAAAATTTCAAAAAAGATATATTTTGGGTCTGATTCGTCAAAGATATTTCAGGTTCAGTAACTGTATTCTCGCAAAAGTACTCACTTCAAAATTTTTAAATGTGTAGGCTGCTTTTTCTGACTTACACGGTGAACGAATTTCTCAAATTCGCCCGTTTTCTCATTGGTAATGGAAAAATTCCAAAATCCCACCGTCCTGGTCACAAAAGCCTTTTTCAATACTTAGGCTTAAACAATTAGAAAATAAAACGTTACTACCCATTGTGAAAGTGGTTTCCTTTACCTAATCCATGCTTGTAAGACACCTTCATTGATTATAAAACGGTTGTCTCACAAAACTTTCCTCTTTTCTTTCTCTATTATACAGTTTTTCTTGTAAACGCAGTGTTTCTTTACGACAGGCCCATTTCAACATGCCGGTCTCTTTAAAAACTTGAGGGTGTCCCCTCTCTTCGTTTCATTGTTATTTGCTCCTGAAAATGGCCGAGGGGTGTGGGTGGCTCTTTTGGCTTTCCGATGGCAGAAGAAGACTTCCATCCTGGCCCTTTTTCCCTTCAGTATCGATCAATCCGAGTTGGTAGTCGATACGAGGAGTTAGTTGGTCGAGGGGAATGGGGGGTAAAAGGGGAGAATCGACCGCGGGAATCAGTTTCATCTCAATCCCACTTGTCAATGAAGCTGCTAATTGAACCGACGACGGGTGACGTCACAGCCGACACCGCAACCGCCAAAATGCGGACCACTTTTAGGGGGGACGACGACGACGAGACAGGATACAACGCTGTTTGCGTCAATTTCGGTCACATTCAAGGTCTATGTGTTTTAAACACGTAGAAGAGGATAAATTGTGGGTGGCCGCTTATTTGTATTATACAGCCGAGTCGCTTTCAACTGAGCTAGATGAAGAATTTAGTTAACGGTAAGGCTCTATAATCAGATGAGCTTTACATATTAAGAAATCCTTGAAATTAAGAAGACTATATCAATGACATTACCTTGCCAAAAGTATTGGGGTTCTGTCATGGCGTTAGTGACAGCGTGAAGCGAGGTATAATTAGCATAAGTTTTAAAACATCAAGCAAGACCAATTATACAGAAAGGGCTCGGTGACTTTGTACGCGGCACTGTCATTGGATTGCATTTAAGTGGATAGTCATTTCGGACGTGTTAAATCTATCAGAGTCCACCAATGTCATTGTAAAGTGAAACAGCTGACAGAGTTCAGCGAGTGCTGCCGAGGGTTGTCATAGCACACTTTGGCTCAGGTACAAAGAATACCCGGCGATACTACGGCCTGTTTTGTGACAACTGTTAAATTTTGTGATGGTGTGGGCTGTTTCTCTAAGAATGGCCTGGATCTTTGGTTCATATGTAGAAAAATTTGGACTCGTTGCGTTTCTAGAGAATTCTGTGCCTTCTGCAATGTGGAACAGTTTGGCATTGGCTCATTTATTTATCAACATGACAACGATTCATCCATAAATCAAGATCTGTAATTGGATGGTTCGATGAAATGGGCATGGAAGTACTTGCATGGCCTTTAGAGTTCCAGTAGGATGAGTTAGAACGTCAACTTAGTGTCCGTCCATTTCGTCCAACACCAGTGTCTGAGGTGCCCAGGCACCTGCTTTAAATAAGGAATGACTCAAAATTACACTGTAACCTTCCAGAAACTTTTGGAAATTCTTCCTAAACAAATTGAGACCGCGAAAGCTAAAAAAGGTGGCGCGAGGTCCTACTATCCTTGTAGAGTTTGAGTTTGTCAAGTCTCCAAATACTTTTGACAAGATAGTCTGTACGTGTATATATAAAAGTGCCATATGCAGGCAATAAAAACTTCCGCAAATCCGACCGCCTTTTGTGACAGGCATGGTTGTTTACAAATATTTTAGGTCTTATCTGCAGAAATAAATTCTAGACCTGTAAGTAATAGTAATGGGTGGTCGTGGTCTGGTTGAAGAATGGTCGGCTTCAATAAATGGAAATACACAGAAATTGATGAGAACTTCAATGGTTTCCAAAAATAATGGTTACACGAAAGGTGTGCTTCTAGAAATTTCCTGTATATCCAAAATCTGGCCTAGTACGCGTCCGTTTTTCCCATGATGCTCCGAGTCACCTGCTTTCCCAATAAATTCGAACGAACGTGCAAATCGAAACCGGTCAGGTGAGTTGTTTATTCGTTTTTTAAAAAGTTGCGTTTCTCGCAGCACACTCCTTCTGCAAATATTTTAAGCTCGAAATTAAATTTAAGGCCCAATAAAAAAAGAGCGCCCTAGACACTTCCAAAAACGAATTAACGAAAGATGGCGTCGTGTGGGATGATGGACTGGTAACGTTGACGAAGAGGGGGTAGGAGTAGGGGGGGGGGTTGAATAGCAGTTGGTTGTAGTTAACAAGCCAGGGGGATAATCTTCGGGGTTCTTGATGAGTCGGAGGGATGAAGGAAAGCGCGAGCTGACGAGTATCTCTCGCCGTATCGGCGCCAGACAAACCCCATGTGGGAGAGATGAGTGGGGGGACTGGGTAAAAGACAGTTGGAAGGTTAAAGGCATAGACCACCAGGTGGTTTGAATGTCCGTATAACAAGAAGGGCTTTGTGCAAACAAGAAAAATCCCTCCCTCTACTTGTGCCCCCACCATCTCTTCGATTTGAAAAAAATACAGGGCTAAAGTTGAAATGGAAGCCTTGTGTCGAGACTTTTTTTATGAGTGATGGATGGGGACACGGTAAATATAGTGCCCCCGGTGGGAGCCGAGAATTTAAAATAAAAAAGTAAATAAACAAATAAAGGTGAAAAATAATCAATGTTATTAAAAACAAAAAGAAACGTTCTAACTATCTCTCTCTCACTCTCTCTCTCTTTCTGTGTGTGTGTTGCATCAATGACCTAATTCAACAATAATTAGTTTGAATTGGGACAATACTGAGAACAATGTTGACGGTATTGTTAAATGACCATCTTATCTTTGCCGTACTTACCAACACCTTCTAGAAAGATTTTATCACAGCTATCTGACTAAAACGACGATGTTCACCATATTTATCAATTAATTTCAGATAAAATAAGCGGGAAATTAAATTATGTGCAGAGACAATTTTAGATAGTAACCAATTGAGAATGCGCAAGCTATCGTTACCAAAACGAACTTCAAGTGTTCTGAGGAATTTAAATGTGAATAGATAGCAAGTAGGGGTGAGTGAATTAAATTTTATATGAATATGTTTGCGTGAGATATATGAGGGGATGTTTATGAATAAGCACACGTTTATAAATGTGTGAAGAGAGTATGACTTTTATCGTGAAAGTATCTAAGTGGGTGTTGAGAATAAAGCGTAAAAACCATAAAACAGAATGTTTATGTAGGAATTATCTAAATTGAAAAAATTCTAGGTTCCGTTAATTTAAGTAGCGAAATCACGGGCAAGTAGTATTTGACAACAAGTCTTGTTTCATACCACAATTGCAATATGGCTTTCATTTGTTGAGTTGATAAATTATTGTTATTCACTGCACTAGAATTAATATTGTTATATTTAAATAATTATTATTCTCCGTAACGATTGATCCAATTTTGAATTTTTTTTTAAAATTTATGGCTATTATCGAGTCTACAATATGCAGACATACAATACATATACGGAGTACGTCAAAAAAATGTATACACGCTTCAGCAAAAGAAAAACTACATAAAAGTTGTAACACTAAATTCATAAAAGGCATCAAGCGATGAATATACAGGGTGGTCCATAAGTCTGTCCCCCCCTTTTATTTTTTGAACCGAAGCAGATATGTCAATTTTGATGAATCCAATTAATAGGAAGTTGTGGGTGGCCTATCCCATGGTGCACTTTTCATCATC
>JAHWFO010034640.1:4348899-4384599 GCA_023313115.1 Rhysida immarginata | reverse complement strand
GATGATGAAAAGTGCACCATGGGATAGGCCACCCACAACTTCCTATTCATTGGATTCATCAAAATTGACATATCTGCTTCGGTTCAAAAAATAAAAGGGGGGGACAGACTTATGGACCACCCTGTATACTGATTGGAAGAAAGTAATTGGACACTTTCGATTTTAGACATTTTGTCGAATATCTAGAAAAATACATGACAAATTATCTTGAAATTTCAGGGGTGTAAAAAGGATGTTACACCTCATATATTTCAGCGAAGGTTTTCTCCCGAAAGCAAATAGGGGATCAGCAAAGAAGTGAACCAAAAAAATAATGTTTGGAATCACCCTGTAAAAAATGATGCTTGAAATGCATTGTAGCTGTAGCATATGCTTAAGAGTCTTGTTTTACTTTTCTGTGTTCATTTGTATGAGAATAGCACGTATACTCATGGAGATATAAAGGTTTCTTTAAAAAAATCGAAATGTTTTCGTAAGTTTTTTGTTTATAACACGCAAGATTTTCAACCCAATGCAATGCCATTTACAGACAACACCCTGAAATCAGAATAGAAAAATATTAAATATTTGATGAAATATGAGCATTTTTACTAAATAATGTTCAACTGCGCGTGCGCATGCGTTATAAAATTGTCTTTTGCATAATTTATTAGCCAAATGTATAGAGCTACTCATGTGAAAAAATATTAACTTCATATTGACTTCATATCAGCATAAGAAAAAGAAATTGATACTGGTGTCCGATCCAAAAATAAAAGTTTGGAGAAAGCCCCTTATCGTTTTGTTTATTTTTGAGAGCAACTGAAATTCAACTTATTCTATCGGCGATATCTTTCTCAATTTTCATGATATTTGCTTGGGCTTTTTATACAATTTACACATTTCGCTAATAAATTATGCAAAAGACAATTTGGTAACGCATGCGCATGCGCAGTTAAACATTATTTAGTAAAAATGCTCATATTTCATCAACTATTTAATATTTTTCTATTCTGATTGCAGGGTGTTGTCTATACTGTAATTTGTAAAGTTTCCTGAAAATGGCCTTGCATTGTGTTGAAAACCCTGCATGTTATAAATAAAAAACTTACGAAAGCATTTCGATTTTTTTTAAAGAAATCTTAATATCTCCATGACTATACGAGCTATTCTCACAGAAAAGTAAAACAAGCCTGTTAAGCATATGCTACAGCTACAATGCATTTCAAGCATTATTTTTTACAGGGTGATCCCAAACATTATTTTTTTTGTTTAATTCGTTACTGGTCCCCTATTTGCCTTCGGGACAAAACCTTCGATGAAATATTTGGTGTGTAACATGCTCTTTACTCCCCTGAAGTTTCAGGATAATATGTCAAGTATTTTTCTAAATATTCGACAAACCGTCTAAAATCGAAAGTGTCCAATTACTTTCTTCCAATCAGTGTAAGTCCTCTTTGACCTCTACAATTACGACAGCTGTTCAAAATGAGTATCATAAGCGTTGAGATACTTTTGAATACGGCGAACAGTTGCTCCTATGGATTTTCCTAGCAAGCTCTTATCAAGTCATCTCTTATGTGTAGGTGGCAGTTGTGGTTTTCTTTTATCGGTTTCGTCTTCATTCAATGCATGCAATAATATTGGGATGTAAGCTCTTTCGATTTTGCTGTTCCGGAAAAAAATTATAGATGACATCTAATGAAGTGTGTATACATTTTTTGGCGGACTCTGTTTAAGTCACATCAGTGTCGGTGTCAATTATTGAGATATTAAATATCGATTATCGATAGTTATGATTTCTCCGTTGGAATATTGAGTACTAGTCAATACACAATTTTACTGAGTTTATGTGTACTATTAAACTTTTATTTCATTTGACTATGAACTCGCCATTTTCGAGATAGAGCATATTTCGGAAACTCGATTTTGGCCGATATCTCGTGAAACTATTGGTCCCACAGGAATATGGACTTGATACTGGTTCTCCGAAGAAAGACATGCTCATTTCATATATCATATGTCCCGCACCTTCAAAAAAAGTGAGGACAGACAGAAATTTTTAAATTATCCTCATCCATATCCGACTGAGTATCTAAGTTCAATAAATTTAAGTGGACTTCTACCCCATCGATTTTTTTTAAAGTTGAAACGCCAATTATGCCATAATCCACCTGTGATGAAACGCAATTGATATACAATTCATTTAAAGAATGTTTAATAGAAACAGAAAGTAATACTAATGTTTAATAAAGGAAATATTGCATTTCTACATAGAATGATACTTCATCGAGTGACAGTGAATTACCATTCACTTTGCGTTTCCGTCAATTATTTATTTATTTATTTATTTTAATTTTATCTTATTTAAAATTGTAAGCAACAGGCTAAGTGCCTAGTGACAACATACAGCTAAATAATTACACTGCTCAAAACATTTAAAGGAACACTTCTATTAAGCAGCGTGCAGAAGCAACTACGAATAATATGGACAAAATTGCTGTATGTGATCATTAAAAGACGGTTTTTTTAACAATAGAATGCATTATTGAAACGACTGGTGAAGAAACATAAAGAAAAAACAGGAAACTGCAGGACCCCTGCCTAAAACAAAGTGAAATGTCCTTTGGACGTTGTGAGGAGAATGCCTTGTTTCTTCCAGGGATCAGTTTTTGCACCACTCAGTAATGTGTATGCCTACCATGGGCTGCAGTAACCTCCATGCACCTTCGAGGCATGCTCCGTATCAGTCGACGGATGTGATCTTGGGGAAGCCGGTCCCATTCCTCAGTAAGTGCCTGGATGAGCTGTTGCAGTGTTTCTGGAGCTCAAGGGCGGTGTCGAATTCGCCTGTCAAGCATGTCCCAAAGATGTTCAAGGGGATTTAGGTCTGGACTCATTGCAGGCCACCTCATGGTCTGAATGCCATGCATCCGTAGGAAGTCTTGAGTGACAGCTGCAGTGTGTGGACGAGCATTATCCTGCATCAGAAGGAATCCAGGCCCCATGCCATGTGCAGCAACAATCACATGTTCTTCCAGAATGTCACGAATGTAAACGTCAGCGGTCATTCGCCCTCGGACGACCACAAGATCCGTTCGATGGTCTATTGAGATGCCAGCCCAAACCATAATGGAACGACATCCCATTCGGTCAGTCTCACAAACTGTTGCGTCGGTGTTTCGCTCACCACGTCGTCTCTAGACACGTAGACGACCATCACAGCGGGTCAGGCGGAATCTTGACTCGTCTGTGAAGAGAACAGAACGCCAGTGGCGAAGCTGCCAGATGACATGTTGATGTGGAAACTCTAGTCGCGCCTGTATGTGCTGGCGGGTTAGCCTAGGCACTCGATTTGGTCGTCTGGCTCTAAAGCCAACTTCACGTAATCGGTTCCGGATTGTTTGATCTGAAACAGAAACCCCAGTTCTCAGGTCTCTGGCAGTTGAAGTTCTTCGTCGCAGGGCACATATCCGCACATAACGATCTTGATTGGCGGTTGTTGAGCGTCGGCGACCTTGCCCAGCTCTTCGTGTGTACTGGCCAGTCGCCTGGAATCGTGTCCACAGTCGGAAAATGACGGAAAAGGACACATTGAAGGCATTTGCCACAGTCCGAAATGATTGACCCGTTTGGAGCAATGTTACGGCTCTCGCAGCTTCTACTGCTTCAAGATGCCTTCGTGGCATGTCAGAGCACTAACAACAACGTTCCAGGAATGCCTGCACCTTCTAATGTTCGACCGTTATCTCCAAGCAAAGAGTGTACTGGCATGTAACCACTTTGTTTTCCGGGGGGTTATATTGCTATGCAAATTTCTCAGAACATCTGGCAGCAAAATGTGTTGGCTTCAACCATTTCCTATGAGGGAGATAGTAGGTTTCATGTTGCAGAAGATGAAATTGCTAAAAAGTATTATTTACGCCCTCTGTAGGGTAAATAAAAGAATTGAGCTTGGGTACACGTAATTCGCCATAATTAAGAAATTTAGAAGCGTAAATGATATTATGATAGAGCTTAAATAAATAGCAAACATCAAATATAAACCTTCTCTTAGATAGTTTATCACATGTAAAACATTTTAGGAGATTAGTGTTAGTTATATAAATATTATTATAAAAAAATGCAGGATGAAAAAGTTTGAAAAGGTTACGCAAGAAATTCGGCGTTCGTATAACAATTAACAAAGGTGAAGGGCAGACATTCAAGAAAGGAATTATATATTTAGAAGAGAATATCGTTACTCACGAACAGGAATATGTTACGATGTCTTGAGTCATTAAATTTAGTAATTTTCAAAAACAAAGCTAAGAAGATTAATTTTGTTACAAGAGATACAATTTTGAAAATATAAGTTAAAATAGAAATCCCTAACATATTGGAATGCTGATTTTTAAGCGGGTGACTGCTTCAAATAAACAACTCATTTACTTTTTAAACAGATTGAACTAGTAATTAATAAAAAAAAAACAACATCTTTTTGTTTTACTACTAAAGTACCGAAGGTATATCTAAATGATCCACCACAAAGTGCTCTTTCACTTCCTATCTACTTAATTCTTTTGTACAGTATTTACCTTTTTATCCCCTCTTATCTTTCCTTTATCCCCCACCAATTCCGTGCGCAAACTTTTCCGGGAAATGTATACTTCAACTACCCCCCTTTTATTTTACCCACCTTTTTTATCGTTTCTTTTAAACTACTCCCCTTCTCCCTTTTTTTTTTCTTTACCTGTTGTTCATTCCACCCCCATTCCTTCTTTTATGAGGGTAAAAGCCGCTAGATAAACACTGGGTCAATTTGTGAGTTAAAAATCCAAAAGGTAAAAAAGAAAAAACTAAAAAGTTGAGTTAACGAATTTTATTTGAAGGTCATCCCCCCTGTAAAGACACACAAATCCCCCTCCATACATTAGAGCTCAGGGCATTGCTTCGGTTATTCCCTCGAAATCCGATGATTTGAATGAGTTACAAGTTACGAGCGGATGAACCTGCATATAGCTTTGATACCCTGATATTGAAGATACCCAGGGGGGGGGGGGACGTCTGCATAATACTATAAAGGGATACTGGAATTAATACAAAGTTGATAACGCTCATTTTTAGAGTAAATAAATAAAATAGCGGAAGCATGAGTTCAACATGAAAGCGTTGTATCTTCAATTTTGCATGGATTTGCTTCGACTATGTATCCGCTTTTTGGGGCACAATATTTTCAGTTCACATTTGGTTTTCTAATCACATTTATGGATCCATTAGTTTAAGAAATATTTAAGTTTTAACACAGTTCAAGGAAATAGTGGGCTGACTAGACTTGGTTGCTTACTATGAAGATATGTTCTAAATGATTCGTTACGCAGTTATAATTATATACTTAGTTCGCTAGATTAATAATCATTTATTACTTTCAGTCAGATGAGTAACAATGAAACCGCATTGTGGAATCAATACACACAATCGTAACAAATGTTCAAAATGACCTCCACGAGCGACAATCCATTGCTGAGCTTGTCTTGTCAATGACTGCTTCACATACTCAAAAATTCTCTGTGTGCCCTTCATATGCTGGAATCTGTCTTCCGCTCTCTGTTAAAAATCCCCATTATCATGAACAGGAGTAAAATAAACAATCGATTTTGCATGTCCCCATACATAAATTCATTAAGGTTGAGGTCGGGAATTCTGGCAGGCCATGTTAAACGAATAACATCATGTGGTATTATATTTTTATATATACTTTTTTTCTTTATTTTAATTGTAGAAACCGGCGACGTATAGCTAGCCCATTATTTCGGTTCTATCCTGAATAAAGGATTACAAAGAAAAGTTCACAGTAATGTAGGCCAAGCAAGTGTGCGTTTTATGTTCGCTACAAAAGTACGAGCCTTCCAATTCCGTATACATGCACAGTAGCACTATATGATCAAAAGTTTCTGGACGCCCTCCCAAACAACGTTACGTGTCTTAATGTAAGTAGAAACACGTCTTACTGAATTCATTTGTGATTCACATTCGTGCATATACACGAATTCAGTTCAGCGAGTTCCAACGTGATACCATCATAGGATGTCACCTAAGCAAAAACTCTGTATACGACATTCCTGCACGAATGGTTTGAGGAGGCAGGATTTGAAAAAGTGAACTGAATATATAAAGCGCAAAGCCTTATATAAATCCCACTGAATACCTGTAGGATGAACTGAAGCGACGACTAGGCCACGTCGCTCAAGCTATATATCAAAATCTGTTCATTAGATAAAATTTCATGGCCACTTACAGATTGCACTTCTATCGGATGAGTAAGAATCTTTTCTCACACAAGTAAGCATTTTTACTCTGTATACTGTATGCTTTAAAATTTTGAGAGAAATTACCACCAAATTTGAGGCGAATTTACCCCATACGCAAAATTTCTCTGTCTTCTCTTTGCTCCTGATTCAACGAACAAATAAAGTCCCTTTCAAATTCTTTCAGAATCACCATAGAACTCTGTTCTTTGAGGTTCGTGTTAGCAGCCTCTATCTCAGGTCTTCGTCTAAGGGACCTTTGTCCATTGAGGTGACTTCCACTCTTGCATTGACAGATTGCAAGCTCTGCTGTTTGTAGAATTGTGAGCGTTGCTTGTTTATCATCAGCAAACGCTCTCGGCCAATTGTGCTTGATGTGATAGTGCAAAATAAAAACACTGGTAGACTGTTCTCAAAATAGCCTCTGCTCAACGGATGAAACTTATAAATGTCTTAGACAAGTTCAAATTGTGCTGGTTTTCTAAGACGAATATTAAACGTAAGCTCCTTTCTTCCGTATCTCACATATTTCGCCTCAGACAAGTTGTGACCACAAGGCCATAAAATTCTAAAATTCATACCACTGAATGTATCAGTTTTTGGATGTCTATACTAGTTCCTTCATTGACCTTTACGAAACCCCTATTAATGCTTGTAATGCTGCTCTAATGCTTCTTGCAAAGCTCTTGATTCAGCATTACACTTCATTCCAGAGGTGACCTACAAGAGTTGCAATCAAAATGTACTGAAGGTCAAGACATACTTTTTTCTTGAAACTATACGTCAACACCATGTATTGTTTTACTGACACGACAATGCTGTTAGCGCCTAAGGTTCGGCTGCAGCATAATGGAATTTAGCTCTGCAACCGATGAACTGCATCCGTTACAACAAGACAACCGTTACCATAAGACACCACCGCTTCCAAGCAATGGGGTCTGATATATGCCGTTCTTTTACAGGGTGTCTCAAAACTTTGAGGAGGGAGGGTAGAGAACTTGGCGCAGAACCGTATTCACATAGGAAACGAATGGTCGGCACCTAGGGCTTCCTCATTAAGGCTTGTGAGGGTCATACAGAGAACACCCATGGCCAACGAGAAAAACACTGATTGTTAACATACAAGATGGAGACAATGAAGGTTGGATTGTTGGTAGCATCCCGATGGTCAGGTGAGTTTTTCGCTTCCACGCCTTATTATCTCGTAGGCCTCGGAGAACATGAATCGTTATACGAACGCTGAGTTGGTGGATATGCACTTCCTCTACGGGTTTATTGATGGTAATGGAAGAGCTGTTGTACGAATGTTTCGTGAAAGGTGTGTATCACATCACCAAATATATGCGCATTTCCCATCAGAACCTTGAGGGGGTAGCATGTCCGATACTGGACGGTCACGATCGACCCGAACTCCCGTCATGGAAGAGGTTGTGTTGCATGCTGTGGACAGTAATCCAGGCACAAGCATACGTACGTGCGACTGCCGTTGCATCTCGAGCTAGTGTATTCTGTACGCGCGGCCTTACATCCATTTCATCTGCAACGGTCGGAACTTTGAACATCTCTTGTAAAAGCGTCTTCTGTGTCTACCAGTTGTTGTACTGTTAAGTTTCGCCTAATAAAGCGCTTTACACCGCTTCCTGTATTATATTCAGCGCAATGTTCTCTACTTCCCCTCAAAGTTTGTACGTAGAGTTTTGAGACACTCTCGTATATGCCATACATACATTGGACTGAAACCTGCCGACTGAAACGTCATACATTGTTATATCATCAAAAGAAGGCCAAATTTAGGGCTTACTATTTGTAGAAATACGATTAGCAATGGACCACTCTAGGTGATGTAACAATAAATGACGTTTCAGTATGCAGGCTTTGTTTTTTAGATGGCGTTGGTACACCTTTAAAGTAAAGTCTAATCTATTCAGGTGTCTTTCTTCACCTTTAATCCTACGCACCATTGATTTGACGTCACGGATCTCTTTAGAGCTTGAAAGTTTTTAATAGTCCATTTTCGCGCTCTGCTGATCTTCCTTGAAGATCCAGAAGCATTTCTACGACGTTAACTACATTCGGGAAAGCTTCCGATATTCGAAATAGAAATCACTGGCTAATGCTGTCTACATGGATTACGTCATAATGTCATTGGCTACAGACATGTGTAATAATATTTAATATGCTCCAACGGCGTTACCATGGAAACAAATTGGAGTAAAATTTAGCTTCGTACTGGGGTTGCTGTTAAATGAATTACGTTAAATTGGTGGGCCTTGAAAGGACCTTTTTTTGTCATTAATGCGAAATTAATTTTCATCAGAAGAATCGTAATGCTTTCTTCTTGATATGTTGCTTGAAGAAAGTGTACCTTAAGCGAGAAAAAAGAACGATAAATAAAAGACTTGGGCAGCGATGAACTTAGCTAACGTCATGATCACGTGATCTATTGCAGGAGGAGCGATTCTCATGACTTGTCTGTTGGACTATAGGTGTCACATTTCCCATTAATTAATCTAAGCAATGCGTAGGTTGTCATCAAATAAATGCTGAAAAACAGAATGGATCAGCCAACAGCTTACAAATATTCGACCAGAACACTCGTTGAACTCATTTCGCTTTTGGGCCATTCAAATGTGTCACTTAAATGAAAGATATTTGCCGCTGTTAGATTTACTTTTGTCTGTAAAGCACAACGCTTACTTTTAGACAAAACTACGCAGTTTCATTTCTTTAAACGGGCGTATGCAAGTGTTGTATGCGCGCACGTTTCATCCACAATTCCAGGAAGTCAGCGATTAAACACCTACTCCAGGTTGACTGTCACTTCCTCGTGTACTACTTTTTTCCTGAAATAAAAAAACTGTTAATGAGCTAGCATCAAACAGAACAATAAAAGCGCTCTCGGAACAATTCACAGGATAACAATTTGCCGTTACGAAATCAACGATGGTATCAACATTGCGCAGATTTCTTGAACACAAAGCAAAATCAGGTGGAGATTGGAAGAGGGTATGTCGTTTTGGGGCGGATGGAATAATAAAACATTTTCATAATCTGTACTCGCGTGATACCCAGTTTCATACGAGGATGATTACGTACCTATCAATCTGTATTCATACGCTTACACAAAAACGAAACAGGAAATGTCCGTGTATTAGAAAGTCCTCTTGAGCATTGTCAAACACCGCATTATCACTGCTGTGAAGTCATTGGCGGCAGAGCTACTGGTCCCAGTTTGGATGGAGTGCTCTACCATCATACAACTTGAGAAGCAAAACTCGGACAGTTTGTCTTTCAGTTGACATATAGCAAGTCAGTTTATATTTAAGCTAAGAACATAATCACTGAAACTAGATGAATTACTTTGAAGAACTCTGGGGTGTTTTTTATTAATTATTCTCAAGTCTGGATATAACGACGACTCTCAAGAGATCTAATGATGTAGCTTAGTAAATGTGAAAATATCACGAGCCCTCATGACGAGGAAGAATTGCCTCAAACAACAAAAAAAATGAACACAGTTGCTAAGAGGAAGAGCGGCGCCATGTATGTTTGTGTGGTGTGCTCTTTCAATTGTATGCTTCCTTCATCAGTTGCAACAATTGCGGATTCCGTGAGCGCGACACCTGTCGGCGTCGAGGTGGGAGGATTCTGCCAGCCCCATCGCACGTGCTATCGACACCTTTCAATTCGATTCACCTTGAGAGGAGAAAAACTAATCAACACCGAAGTCGGAGGGGCTTTTATTATACAGTTAGGTGTGCATCACCGTTAAGAGCTTCTCCTCTCTGTCGCCGGAGCTTTTCATGATTTTTAATTTACTTTTTTATCTTATTAATTTTTATTTTTTGAAACTTCCTGCTCGTATTGCGAAAAGAATTGTGCAACGCCAAAGAGTGACGCGTTCGTCGCATGTTTTACTAATAACTGGATGATGAAGAAACAGGCTGCAGGTGTTGCCGCTGTTGTCGCGTTTCGTTGACTTTTTTTTTAAATTTAAAAGCTCTCTGCCCAAAAAAAACCGTTTAAATTTCGAATCTTCGTAAAATTTTATTCTCAAATCTGAAAATGATTAAAGTTATAGGCATCAAGATTAACAAATAGTCTGCATTTGATTATACCAGCGAGAAGGATGAATGGATCTCGTTATGTCAACATATTACAATTTATGAATATGTCGAACCCCTTATACTTGAACGCGATTAGTTATTCAGCCTACCTCCATGAAAAATAGAACCTTTCACAACTGATATCTCGCCTACGATATTTTTCTAGAGTTCTAAAGTGTATTTATTCCATTAATGTATTCCAGGTGTAAATTATTTCATACATTTCCCACTTATCACCCTGATTCAACAGAATGACAAAAAAAAATTAAGGTGAAAATTAAGAAAATGACATTTTCTCAGGAGTTTTTAAAAGTTTCGGGACTCCTGTAATTTTGCACTGCACCAATGATTTCACGAAAATGACTATGGTGTTGAGCCCCCCTTTCCTTCCATTGAGGCCTCTACTCTCCGAGAAAGACTTTACATCAGGTTTTGGTAAAGAGCTTCCTGAATTGGGCGATATGGCATAGAACGTAGTCGTCACTCCAATTCATCTCCCAGGTGTTAAATGGGATTTATATCGGGTGCTGTACAGGCCAGTCCATTTCTTCTACCCCTGTCTCCTCAAGACAAGGAGCACTGTCATGTTGGTATCGGAGAGATCCAATCCAAAACTGTTCTCATAATATTGGCAATGTCAAATATCAAGATAAATTGCATACGTCACAGTTCCTGTAACTGGAACAAGCTGGCTCAATTCAAACCATGAAATTGGGCCTCCACACCATAACACCGCCTCCTCTAAACTTCACAGTTTCCACCAAAATCAAGACAAGAAGCCTTCTCCGGGCATTCGGTAGATCCAATGCTTGCCGGAGCATGTACCGAGATTCCTCGCTCCATAAGACACGAGCGAGGCATTGTTCCACGTTCAATTTCGCTGAGCTGTACACAGAGACAAATGAAAGAAAGAGAGTGGCAGTGCCCTATTCATTTCGCTGAGCGCTACTGGTGCCAGCGGAAGTGCAGCATTCGCCATGTTACGATTGGCAAAAACCTAAGGCGGCATATATTCTCAATGTAATTTCAGCTGTTTTTGTAGATGATTTCTGGAAATATTAGTAAGCATAACCTGTTTTCTGATTTTTTTAAAAAAACTTCATTGCATTAACTAACGATAACGTATACTTTTAATGACTCCAAATAGCTGATTCAATGCCTAGCGAATTTTTAAAAGACAAATACAAGGTGATTACAACAGAACTTGACACTTTTAAAAATTTATTACATCAAAGCTATTCAGAATATAGACACACCACATACGGATTCTTAAAGAAAAACTCTTGAAGTTTATTGTGACACAGTTAAAGATGTTCAATATGCCCCCCTGTAGTCGAATTCATCCCAAACCCGCATTAACATGTCTCCATCAATCCCACGTATCGCTACCGTAATACGTTCTTTCAGCTCGTCTAGGTCACGGGGAAGGGGTAGGGTGAAGACCTTGTCTTTGACACACCCCTATAAAAAGAAATTCCAATATGGCGGCGCGAAGGCACCACTAGAGGGGAGGTCACTGCCAGTCTCTTTCTTTCATTTGTCTCTGGCTGTACACCATTCTAAACGTATTTTTCTATTGATTATGCCGGGCTTATGATCAGATGGAAGCCTAGGGTTCTCTGTTCCCCGCGAACGGTGATTGTACTTGAAGTAGGATTTCAGAATTCTGTAGCAATTGTTTCAGCTGAACACTTCACACGTATTAACTATTCGATGATATTGATATTTTTTTTCCATTTATTTTAGCCTACCACTTGGCGGTTTCAATAACGTTGTTCCTTGAGATTTCCAGACATTGGAATTCACTGAACTCTATTGAGCAACCCATCCTGTGCCAAAATGAATCACAAATGAGTCCAATAAAGCAAGTTTCTATTTTATATTATCTTAAACATCATAGACATGTCAATCATCAGGGAACCGTTTCAAGAGGATGATGCCAGAAGGCTCGATTAGTGTCTAACTGATTCAGTGAGCTTGACAACGAGTTTGTCTTCTTCCATGGGAATCGTAATCTCCACTTCTGAATTCGACCAAGCATCTGTAGGATGAGGTCACCAGTGCCATTTATGTTCGAAGTCACCAATCCTCCAATTCGAGTCGACTCTTTTTGATATACTATGGGCCTCAATAATAAAGTTGTTGATAGTTGAAATTTAGACTTAATCCAATCGATTTTTTTATTACCAAACGGAAACAAAATAGGAAATCAATTTAGGAAAATAAAAATAACGGTAACAATAAAAAGGAGACAAGTGGTTCTTTCTGGAGTTCCTTTTCCGCTATAAATTTCATTTTCGCTTTTGATCTAGGCAACAGTTTTCGGAAAGCTTCGACGCTGTCGCAACCGATTGCGAAATTCCAAAGCAAAAGTGCTCAACTCGTTTCATCAGATCCCGTCACTGCAACAGGAATCATAATATGTCATCGCACTTATTTAGAAACAAATTTACAGAAGTGCCTCTCACGATATTTGACATTCAGCACTACTCTGGAAACTATTAAAAATGTTTAGAAATTCACACCGTTACTTGAGAATAAGGTGTGACGGTCGGAATATAGCGCCAAGCGTAGGTTGTTATTAATTTTTTTCTCTCTCTCTCTTTTATTTGTCACTTTGTAGAAAGATTGATGGGCTTGCGCATGCGTTGAGAGAGCCACCTGTTTCGAGGCCTGACTCCACGGAAGATCTGCTCGAAGGGGGTTTTTGGGAAAGAATAGGGGAAAAGTGAAAGGGGGTTAATGAAGACAGGTGTCACATTCACCTGCTGTCATTGGCTGAACACCCGCAGTGTGTATAGACGGAGTGTGTCGTGCTCTGTATGTGTGTGGCAGGAGTTTTCTACGTTTCCTTATTGCATTCTTAGGAGGGAAATATCTTTCATTTATTTCTATAGCAAGGACATTTATTTCTGGCCAGGTTTTTACGATAAGTTATAAATAACGTATAATTAAACCTTTTTTTTATAATTTATTGGAATCTAGTTAGGAAGATGCTACGGCATCACGCATATAGCTATTGTGTCGTTCGATCGTCGTTCACCGAATCTAGCAGGATGATAGAGCCAATCCAATGATGATGCTCCCATTGCTGTTGATAAGGAAAAGCAACGAGAAGAACTTTTCTAAACCGATAATCAAACAGGTGAATGCATTTAGCATTGCAGTTGCATCCTTTCCTCCTCAAACACATTTCTGATTGCTATCGTTTCTTCCATCAATGTAACAGGTCCGAGCATCCAATTAAACGACTTTATCCTAATTAATAAAGGCTGAGCCACCATTGTTCTATTTCGCTCTCAAAACACAAGAAGTCGGAAGGCCAAATAGATTCTCAACTATAGAAAAACTTGACTCAAAGAGTCGAATGTGCAAGGAAGGAGGCGAACGCCAATATTATAGACTGCTTTCAGATGTATTCATGCTAGCTACAAGGAAATATCACAAACTGAGGTTATCTATTGTTGATAGTATCTTCCTCCGTTTTCTTTCGGCATGTGTGCAGGAGTGGTAGGATGAAACGGGTGTCCTATTTATCAGACGTACAAAGAGGACAGAGCGTTGACAGGTGGTGACAGTTTTCAAAGTACGACAAAGACTCTATCGTACAAAATTTAATGACGAACACTGAAATATCAAAAAAAAAAAAAAAAATACAGAGCTACAGGCTGTCCAGAGTTCACGATTATCGTTGTATGACACTATATATAGCTTTTGAACAAAGTAAGCTGCAATCATGGTCTGTGCACTCCATTGTTGGTCTGCTATATTTACTGAAATGTAAAGCATTGTATAAAGAAAGTATGGACGATCATTGTTACTGGCAACCATTTTGATTCCTATATCATTCATATGGCGAATGCTTTTTGTTTTGCTGTAAATTCAAAAACAGACCTCGTAAGGCTTCAAAGATATGGCAAAGTTTGGCTGAATGACTGCTTGACCATTTCAAGCGTTTGCTGCTAGACCAGATCGACAATAATCGCGTGCCCATCGTTCTAGATTAGGACTACAGACCTGCCATCCTGCTTTGTTGGCAGTCTTCCTGCTCGCTGCTCAGGCCTCCGATCGTGCTCATAATTAGTTCTTTAACAGGACTGTAAGTGACATAGATACTTGGTCTGGAAGCCAGTCTTTTGTCTTCAAGCTTCAGGGCTTCTTTTAGTGTGGTACTTCTGAATAAATCAAGTAAGTATGTCAGCACCATAATGCAGATGGGTCATTCCACGTCAGTTCAGACAGGCATTAGCACAAACCTCTCGCATTTTAATGAAATTTGGTATATACAATTGCCCTAGGGAGTTGGTAATGAATGCCAAATATTATTAAATTAGGGTGATTCAAAAGTTAGTGTTCAGTAGTGCATGGAAACGTGTACAGCACACACATCAATGCACTTTCTGCAGGACGTCTTTGCTGATCGAGTCATCTCGCGTGGCATCTGGCCTGCACGCTCGCCGGACCACACACCTCTCGATTTCTTCCTTTGGGATGCCTTGAAAGGTAAAATGTATGCAAACAATCCGCACATTTTGCCTAAGCTGAAGGAGGAAATCAAAACTGAAGTTCAGCAAATCTCACCAGCCATATTGAGCAGAGGGTTTCACAACATGCAACTGCTCTTTTATCTCGTCATCAGGGATTGAATGTCCCTTATGGTGCTTTTTTCTTCTTTGGGAAGTGGTGAAAGTCGCAAGGTGCAAGATCTTTCATCTTTAAACTATAGGCGCTGGAACACCTACAGGGGTTAGACAAAACTAAGGAAACACCTAACAAAAACGATATTATCGCCTTTAATATGGAGTTGGATAACCCTTGGCTTGTAGAACAGCTTGGAGCCTCCTTGGAATAGACAAATAGAGATCCTGTATGATTTGTAAGTGAATGTTGTACCATTCTTGATGCAAAACAAGGGCAAGTGCCTTCAATGTTGATGGAGGTGGATAGCATGCTCGCAAGTTTCTTTCCAAAACAGACCACAAAGGCTCAATAATATTAATATCTGGTGATTGTGGGGGCCATGGCAGATGTGACACTTCACCCTCATACTGAGAAAACCAGTCCTGCACAATGCGAGCTGTGAGAACCGGCGCCTTATCATCTTGGTAAAAGGCATCACCTTTGGGGAACAAAGTTTGCACCATCGGATGAACCTGGTCACACAAAACATTGAGATAGTCCTTGGCAGTGATGTGGCCTTGCAGGGTAACGATAGGGCCGACCGACTACCACGATATTGCTGCCCAAACCATGACTGAACCTCCACCATGTTTTACTGTTGGCTGCAAACAATCTTGATCATAAGCTTGCTTTGGTGTTCTCCAGACGTAAACTCGGCCAGCAGTTGGAAATAGTGTGAACGAAGACTCATCCGACCATATGACCTTTTTCCATTGCTCCAAAGGCCAGGTTTTATGAACATGGCACCACTCTCTTCGGATTTTAGCACTGCGATCAGTGATCAGTGGCTTTGGGATTGCAGCACGTCCAGAAATACCCTGTTTGTGGAGTTCCCTTCGAACTGTTTTGGTGCTGACAGGGTTTGTGAGGGTGGCATTCAGTTCTGCAGTAACTTTTGCAGCTGTAGTCTTCTTATTACGTACCACAATCTTACGCAGTGTTCGTTTGTCTCGATCATCCAACACATTTTTCCGTCCACGCTGATGTTTATCAGACTTGGTTTTCCCACTCCTGATGTATGCAGTTGTAATCTTGGATACTGTGCCTCTTGAAACATCAAACATTTCAGACACCTTGGTTACAGAAGCACCCACCATACGGGCTCCAACAATTTGCCCACGTTCGAATTCTGTTAGTTCAGCCATACTGCACTAAAAACTCAACAGAATACAGCATAGAAACAAATTAAGCTTTTTATCTACTTGCTGAAGGTTTATTGCCAATACTAAATAGGGGTGATAGCAGCACATCACTCAAATTTGCATAAAATTTGCATTTCACTTCAGACATGCGTTTTCTGAGGTGTTTCCGTATTTTTGTCCAACCCCTGTATAGTGTGTGGCGACTGTTTGTGGGCCAGCGTTATCGTGGTGCAGAAGATGGTCCAAAGCTGCCATTCAATCCTGGTGTCGACAACAACCCCGGACTTCCTCTGCGACGGGTTCACCCGAGTGGTCACACGTTGGTGCAGTGCGTGGAAAGGGATGGGGATAATGTCGAAAAGTGAATAGTGCATTACATAGAGGACAAATGTAATTATTAGATACAAAAAGAATTTTGAAACTCGGTTAACAAATAAAGTTACAGCCATGGAGGCATTACTTTTCGATCAACCCTCGTATCTTCTCTACATTTATTGAATTTTCTTTTAAAAACTTAATGAGTTCACATTGAAATTCTACATTAACAGCTGTAGAATGTTTAAGACATTCGGATATTACCATAAAATTTATGTTTCTTAGGATGCCTTGTCCATCTGAAGAACTGTAACATACAAACGGATGTATTGTGGCTTGGGACTCGAGCTTTAAAAATTAATATCTTCAAAACGGAGCAAAACACAGTTTTGAATTTCTTGTATTGTTTTTTAGGAAAGTATGATTAAGATATTAATAATTTTTTAACGAAAAAAATATCCACCTTTTGAGAAATTTGCATAAATAAAAATTTTTTATTAAATTCAAATATTTGCGCATGCGTAATATAATTTTAAAAATTTCATATAGAATCTACAGTTAAAGAGCTTTCATGTCACCAATCACATCTTTCTAAGTAAAATACAACGAAGTTACAGTACTTCATAGATAAGGCCCCCACTCAAATTTCGAAAATTTTAAATGTTCGTAACTTCCATAAAAATGAAAAAAATAATAATAATATTTGGCATTCATTACTAACTCCCTAGGGCAATTGTATATACAAAATTTCATTAAAATCCGAGAGGTCAATGCCAAAACTATAACATTTCTGCCTGAATTGACGTGGAATGACCCAGATATTAATCATCATTCTGCAGAGTTCAACGATATTCCGGTGACATATGCCCAAAATGTGAAAATGTCTCTCTTTGTCCGTGGACACAAGTCGATCACACCACAAGAGATTGCTAAGAATCTAATCGACTGTCAAATAAATTAATTTATTATAATAAAGCTTATTGTGTTAAAAATGTTAGTTATGAATTTTGGACCATCTTGTAATGCCGCTATTTAACGGCAAAATTTAATCTCCAAAACACAGTCCGCAAAAGTCGCCTCAATGAGAAAGCTTTGACCAGTGCGAATTAGATGATTATGCAATCATGAAGTCTAGACGGAAGCACTATCAAGGAAGCTGTATGTGAAGGGAAACCTCTTACCACAGAAGAACATCCGAGATAGAGAACGCCGGTTATTCTTTTGTGGTAAGAAGTTTTCCTTCATATTCATGTAATTCCACACAACAGTTCCTTTTATTTTTTCAAGGAAGCTGTGAACTGACCCGTGTAGAAATGAAGGGTTGAATTGTGATGATTTGGTATTCGGCATGGACCTAGCTTTATCTTTAAAGATCTTCTCACTTGGGCCTTCTAAGGTAATTAGATTCATCTTTGCTCTCCGTGTTAGTTTGCAACAACATGATAATGAGCTACTCATACACACTGTCTAGCTTTGTGAACCTCCAAGACGGCCTTCAACATATTCCTGGCCAGCACAACTACCACAGACTTGAATATCACGGAGCCACTATAGGAGGCAATTGCTGGAGATAGAAGTGAGAAACAGATTCTATCCTCCAAACATCTCTCAAGAGCAACTGAGTAATGGTGTTATAACATTCCACTAGAGACTAAACGCGACATGCCACGCTGCTCGTATTGTGCAAGAGTGGTTTCAAGAACATGAGGGAGATCTAATTGAGCATTTGTGGGACGAAGTTGAAAACTATAATAACCTATTCCACATTTGTATTAAATTCCTCTCTTTGCATCATATCGAATAATTCTGTCTTTCATTACCCATTCAGTGCAAGAAATTATTAATGTGCTTTCTGGTTTCCTCGAACTCATCTCTTCACCTCTCACAGACACCTTGTGTCAGATTTTTGAAGATTTCTGCTGGAGTATGGCATGATTGCAAACGTATTGCCATGAATTCCAAACATGCTCCATGGGGGACAAGGGATGGGAACAAGCAGACCATTCAAGGATTGACTGGTATCATTTTACCACAGAGCTTACCAGTCTTCCACATATCGGCGGGCAGTCATTGTTCCTGTTGTTATATGCAATAGCTCCTCACCTCTTAGTTCCAGAGGTTAGGATCTTTCACAGTGAATGCTTTACAGCACTACTCTATGCAATTTAGCTTAGGATGCTCTCATATCCTAAGACTAATTATCAATATCAGACAAGTAGTAATAATTTGTGTATGTTGTATCTTTCACGCTATCTGCAACATTCGAGATCTTAAGCATATCCGCTGTATACTAATATAGAGTCTGTTGCATGACAGTTGGGGAGTGGAATTGATATTGTGACATATCACAGAGCCAAAGAATTCAAGACACATTTAACCCATTTCACTGAAGCAACTATGTTCAGATTGTTGAAGAATACGGCGTGACTCGGAAGGTTTGATTACAGGAACTTTATTCCTCAGATATCAACAAACGTCAGGGGAGATTTGAATTGCAACGGTCCCAACAAAGAATCCTCCTCGGGCCTTCACTCGCTTACCGGGTGTAATATGGCGCCGTTTTGTTTTCGGTGTCGTGCGGGGGTGTTAAGTGAGGTAGCACCAGGAACGTGGCAGTTGACAGGCAGAAGAGAGGCAACGCCTCATCGCCGTCTTTCGTCTGGAAAAAGCGTGCGACGCTTTATTATTAGACCACAGATCACGCAAAGGGAAAAGAGAAGCCCTTCCTGCCTTGTTTCACATGGAACGCACGTTCGCACACATTCAGCACTAAGTGCATCTTTGAATTTTAATATTTCTTTCTTAATCCAAATGACACCCCGACACAATTAAGTATGCACAGTCGAGAAATTTTGGTCTTTAACGCGCTGCTCTCTTCTCCATTATCGTAGGCGTGGGCGTGTGTGTGAGTTTGCGTGACGCTTCCTCACCTTCCTCTTGCACCTGTTTCTTCTGGGGGGGGGGGGGGGACGATATTCCTTTTGCCATTGAATCGGCGCTGGATCAGCGTTCGAAAGACAAGTCCACGTAATTACAGTAATTGGTTCCCGAGCGAAAGAAAGCCGTCAAGTCTCGCGCCTCGCGCTTGTCGATTTTTGTAAAACGCACGTACATCAACCTTATAATAATCCATTAGAAGAAGAAGAGGGAGCTTTTTTGTACCCCCCCCCCATCACTACCACCACTCTCTCACCCACTTTTCGTCAAATGGGGGGAAACGCTTCATTTTCTCACCGCACCTCCCTCAGGCCATTCTGGTCTTTGGTAATAAAGTGGAATTTTTAATTTCTAGGAATTTCTCCGTCTTTTCAATACGGCGTCTCAATTTACTGCCAGAGCGTTGACACCGGGGACTCAAATACAAATACCGTGAAATTATGGCCACCAAACACTTGTTTCGCCGTCATTCGCAAAAATTATTATTACAGCGTGTCACTGCAACATGGTGTGCGCCACATGGCCTTTTCCCATGAACATAATATTTACACAATCAAGCACAAGGGGAAGGACAATGAAAACGGAGTTACTTCGTGCCTGCCATTTGATACTTCTGTTCTAATTGAATAGTTCTCTTCGTTTAACTTCATATAACTGTTCCTTGTCTCCTCTTTCCAATCTCGTTCTAAATATATTTTTATAGAAAACAAGATGCGCCTACAATGTATTTGTTTTAGAGGAACCAGACCTTTAAAAAAAAAATTGCACCTACAAGGGTTCGGGGCAATAAGGGCCTAACCCACATGAAGAAATTCTTACTAAATGCAATAATTACTGCTTGTGAAATCCATTAACTATATGTTTAATTAAAAATTGCAGAAGCAAAACATAAACCATACCGATTTACAGATTTTTAAACATCACTTTTCTCAAAAACCTCTTCCTGTGGGTTAGGTCCTTATTGCACCGAGCCCTTCAATTGATGCACTGCTGTTCATGTTGATGGTTGTGGCCTCCATGAATTGAATTCTCTCACTCGATAATAAACGTTTATGTCATATGCTATTTGCATCCAATTGAGCGGTGGAAGTTGGTGGCGCATTCGTCTCGGGCACTTGTTTACCTTGGCAGCGCGATACCTTAACTTAGAGGTGCCCCCGCCGAGCCCGTTGACTGTCAACATAAGACATCCGGGTCTTCTTGAATTCCCCATCTCTCGATCCGTTTTCATGTTGACGTTCTCTATAATTCTTTTGTTGTTCATTATGCATGTATGTTCTGAACATTTTGTAATTTTGCGAAATTTCCACACTTTTTACTCCCTCGGAGTGCGATAATAAATAAATAAATAAATATCTGAGACAAGTATTAACTAATGAGAGTGTTTTATTTGTTAGGCTATTTTATAAAACGAAATTAAAAGACAAAACAAATGACACCTAAAAGTCGTGCTCGCACAACGGAAACCGGAGCTAAATTAATGTCCGCCGCTGCCCACATTTTCGTGATTCAACTTTGCACTGCCCATGACGTCATCACAAAGTCAATCAGTGTCTAAAACATGCTTTGTTTAATTCTCTCTCGAATGCAATATCGTCCATGTTTCTATCATTAATAGTCTTCATGTTATTAAATTTTTCTTGATTAACGTTTTTTCATAACACTCACGAATTAAGCCTGGCATCCCAGTTTCGAAACGCAAAACTAAAGAGAAATTTGATTATTCTACGCCAAAAATCATTACTAAAAAGAAAAGAAAAACAAATTTTACTGGGTCTGTCATGCAAACAGGAAATACGACATTAAGCGGATCCCACTAATAGTTTTCCACCCTTTTCTTAATGTGATTGAATTCCAGTTAATGTTTTACTTAAAGCCTAAGATTATGGCTGTGTTTAAAAAAGTCCGACCTATGCGGGCTACAACTGACCAAATCACGTAATATACACACACTCCTGTCAAAGTAAATGCAACCCCCAGAAAAAGTCGTACAAATTGTAAACTATGCATAAGAAGAAAATGTACATAAAATCACATAGGATAACCGATTTATTTGGTTGCCCTTGCAATAAACAGTATTCACAATTTAGTGGCCTGTTTAGCCCCCCACGCATGTCACAACTGCGCACCCGAAGAGGCATACTGCCATACATTAACAACGTCTTTTCGTAGCTGTGGAAGGCGACGGATCTGTCTCCCCATGAGGTCCCATGTGCTCGATTAAAGACAAATCTGATGATCGGGTCAGACAAGGCAAAACATCAGAGCAGTCACAGTCACAAGGTTGGTGTGTGATAATGCTGGAATAGTGGTATGTATAAAGGGGATGACCATGGGCCTAGCCATCTCATTTGCATATCGTTGAACGGTTACATTGCCCACTATGAACACTAGGCCTGTGAGAGAGTCGTAGAATATTGCGCCCCATAGCAAAACACCAGGTGAAGGACCTCTGTTGCATCGAGTCAAATGTGTGTCTGGAAGCTCTTCGCCCACACATCGCCATACGTGCACTTGACCATCAATTTACCAAGAGGAAACGGGATTCATAACATGTCCATTCAGCTTCTCAAAAGTATCCGGCTTGGTACAAGTAGAGTCAACTCTGATTTGCTTCTGCAGCGGTACACATCTTTCTTAATTTTCAAGTTAATTAAGTAGCGAAAGAATGGATCACTTATTGGTTTCACCATGTCCGTCTGTCCGTTCGTCCGTCTGTCTGTCTATCTGTCTTTTTGCCTTATGGTTCATTGAACTGGATGGGCAGGGGCTAGCTCTACATCAGCCATATGATGTCCCCTTCATATTTTCTACATTTTTTGAAGTAGAAGGTTGAAATTCGTAATTTAGCTTACCATAAGTATTCCTACTTCACTATTTGGTTTGGTTTTGATTGGGTCACTGGGGTCCTGCTCATTCAGCTCAGGAGGCCCTGAACCTTGCAGGCGAGCTGGGAAACAAAACGATTAGCTTCCTCTCCACTCCATTTACCTGATCTAACACCAAGCGATTAGCTTCCTCTTCCTTAACCTCAAGAAACAGCGACGTGGAAGACGCTTCCAAGAGACGACGATAAGGTCATTTCAGAATTGGAACTCTTTAGCAACAGCGAAAACGAGACTTACTTTAAGCGTGGCCTCCAACAGCTCATGCGTCACGATCCCGGCATGTATGTTGACAATATCTAGGGATATGAAACCTAAAGAATGAAATAAGATAAGCCCGTTACATTGATTAAACCTCTTTTCCTAATGGAAAGGGCGTCGTAGGAAAAGCGTGTTTGTGTTGTGTTTCATGGTGAAGATGACGCTTCTCCCTTAATTAATGAAAGGGCTTCGTCCCATTCCTTTTCCCGTTCGTTGTAGATTCGGGAATCCCCAGTCTATAATCGGTGGCAATTGGAACAGAAGAAATCGCATCTCACGCACCATTCTGTTCGTGACCCTTCACGCAGCAGAACCCTCTTTTTCCCCACCCGCCTTCTTCCCTTCCTACGGGTACCTATCAACAATGTCTTCTTCTTCAAACTAATTAGTGCTGTAGTGTACTGGTTGACTAATCTACTGGTTAACAACAATAGGGTCTCGCTGGAAGTCCATACCCAAACAAACACTTCACATTTAAAGCCATTCGGAAATGTCATGGACAACGCCATAAATGTTGAGTTCGGCAAGCAAGACCAAGCGGGGATGAACTATAAAAAGAAGGCTAAAAGTGACGCATATTCAAAGCGGGAAAATTGGTGGGGGTAGCGATAGGAGGGGTATGCGAGGGAATGGCAGGACGATGAATGGCCGTGGTGACTGCGGATGAAAGAGAGCCAAGGGAAGGAGGGGTAGACGACCAAGGTTTATCGATAGTCGTGGCATTTTCATAAATGAGACATCCGTACGAGGACTGTTCAACATGGAGAGAATGGATTTCGAGAGATTGGAAGGAGGCGGTGGGTAGGGGCTGAAATGGAATCACCCACACTCCACAAGAGCCAACAAAACCACAATGACAGCGAAGCTGAGATTACGCGTCGAGTGACCTCGGCCAATACATAAACCGCTGGCTACATGATAGATAGATGGATTGATAGCGAGCGATAGACTGGATAAGGGAGGAAATGGAAATGTACGGAGAGAACGCGTATCGTGTCATAAAAGACCATATTACAAACGGAAATCCCTCAATAGGTTTTTTGGAAGCACTTTCAAATAGAAAAAGAATACCGCGTGTCAGCGAAATTTGCGCGTCCTCATAAAAATAGTTTTGGTGAATTTTATTTGAAAATTTTATACTCTTATAGATGAACGACTGTCACGGAGGTCAAAATTCTACTTGTCTGAATGTCATCCTCTTGGAAGACCCAACTGTGAGTGCCAAAGGTAAGAAATGAAAATACGAATAAATGAAAATTACAAGTAAGTATAACAAAAAAGTTCCCAATTTGAACATAAAGTTCTCATGAAATTAAATTTGTATGTTTCTACACATAGTTCAAATCTTCATAGAATTTGTAGATCCCGCATGACATTTTACAATATTCTTCTTTTGGGAGTCAATTTCTGGAGGTTATTTATTAAATAATTATGAAATGTCCTCGTACAGAGTATGGTACAACTGAACAATTCACGAAAATCTTCAGCACCCTCTACGGATCGCCCATTATCGCGATTTCCATTCCAGGAGGATACGTCGCAAGGAACTCAAGTCCATCTTCTATCACTCCTCACTTCCAAGGACCGCAGGCATCCATTACAATGTGTTTTCGTAAGCGACTTTGTCCCTATGAATTCGTACCTAGATTACGTACTGTCGTTAAAGGAAGGCAATTCTGCAGATGTTTAGCGAAAAAGACGCGCAATGTTGACTGAGAGACTCTTACATGTTTAGCAACTTATCTCGATGCTTCTAGGTTTACTCCAAAGCTGAGACGCTTCACTTTCGCTCTACTATCTCAGGCGTTCTTGCAGGTTTGGGCCTTTCTCTGGATAGACACGGATCTTATCGGTACTATGATTTTCCTATTTTTTCTTGTGTACCTTGCTGACTCCTGCTTTCGAATGCTACCTTCGGAAAGGGCTGTTATACAGGGGCAAGTCAAAAAGATGGACCCGATTTCAGAAGTATACTCTGTGGAATCTAATGAACATATGGTATTGTGAGACATCACATCGCAAGGGTTCTATGTGAGCGCCTTGCGTAACCCGACACACATCAAGCCGGTAGTCTATCTCCTGCCAAACCTTTCGTAGCATGTCGCGGTCAATATCAGAAATGACTGCAGTGATGCGGGCACGCAGATCATCTAATGTTGTTGGCAGTCGTGGTATGTACACATGATCCTTTACAAACCCCCACAGAAAGAAATCACATGGGGTCATGCACAAGGAACGATATTTATTCTCTAGTCGACATCATTTCCTTTAACCGCTAGCTGCTGACCCTTAGCAGCAGAAATGAAACACTGCGTGGAAACTAACTGTGAAAGTTAACCTTTCGAAGCACATGTCTCACATTACGATACGTTCATTAGACATCACAGAATAAATGTCTAAAATCGGTTCCATCATTTCGACTTGCTCTGTACAATCCTCCCAAAATCGGCCCGATTAACTTAACGGTTAACTTTTGGTAGCATAGACGATGCAAAACCTCTTCGGTTAATCTCGCCCACATAACGTTCACGTGTTTCTGATATGTGCATATACAAAACGTTCAGTTCTAACGTGGTTAACCGTTCATATTTAAAGGTAAACGCTATAGAAAAATTCGAACTTATAATTATATAATTCAAGGATAATACAGTATATATCAATCAAAAAATTATCATTTGCCATAAGGAAAATGAGTCATTCCATGTCAAATCAATCACCGAAACTCACAGAAGGCTCCCACTCGACCCTCTCCAAATTTCATAAAATTTTGTAATAAAGTAGCCCTAGACCCCAAATATAGCTGTGCAAAATTTTAGGGTTCAATGTTCTTTGGTTCAAAAGTTAAAGGCCCATGTTTTTTGGGCTGTCATGTACTTATGCGCGGTGCCGCAAAAAGAGCCAATTTTGACTGTCTGTCAAATAATTTCTGTTTGCCAGATAAAAGTGAAATTTGGCGCACTATGACAACTTTTAGCGTAGAATGTAGTGGTATGATCAAAAAGGTAGCGTGCTTGGCTGTTCAGCTGCTAATCCATGTCAAAATTACCGCCAAATTTTGTCGCGACAGATTTGGACTCAAATTTCAGGGCCAGTCACTCACCATCAAAAGATCTGTTTGCTGTGATATTTTCCAGTTGTAAATAGGGAGCACCATACCATACTGTGCTATAGTGACAATGCTATTGTCTTAATATATCGAGAGATATGCCAAATTAAAGATGTTCATAAAAATTATGTGCGTGAAAAAAGCCAACTTTCAGGGCAGAATATATCAATATGCCTCACTCCCAAATTAATTTTCATTGGTACCATTAGAAAGAACAAGTTTTTTTGTACAAGAACAATGTCTACTTACACTGGGATCTGAGTTTCTAGGATAGTTATAGGACTCCAAAGATGAGATAGATTTCTGCGGTATCAAGAAATCAAATTATGACCCCCCCCCCCCCCACCTGATTCAATCTCAACTGACTAGTATTGCATGCAAAATGTAATCCAAACTAGTTGTAAAGTTTGAAACTCCATTAGTGAGAGTATTTTTTGGTACCACTGCTGAGTGGAATTTTTTGCCACCAGTCGTGGAAAGTCGCCCTGTGATGGGATTGGTGGGACAGTGAAAAGATTAGCTGCACGTGCAAGTCTTCAGCGGCCAGTAGATGAGCAAATTTTGACGCCACTCGATTTGTTCCATTTTTGCAACAAACATGTGACTGGAATCAATATCATTTTCGCTGCAAGTGAAGAAATGGAAGCAATTAGGGCTACTCAAGAAGAGCGATTTTCGAATGCGCGCACCATTCCCGGAACTAAGGAAAATTATTACTTTGTGCCTGTTGATGAAAGGCAAATACGTGTTAGTAGAGTGTCAAGTGACACATCGTCTTTCCTCACGTCGGTTTACCCACCAACTGAAAGTGCATGTCTGTATGTTTCAAATGATGCTCTCCAGCCTGGCCAATATGTTGCCTGTATGTACGACAATAATAATGGAAACATTTGCGATGTCTCAATTGATGAACATGATGCTCTCATAAATTTAATGCATCCTCATGGATTAGCCAAGTCATTTCATTGGCGTATAAGACAAGATACCTGCTGGGTTCCTGAGCAGCACGTTATTGCCACAATTCCAGCACCAACTGCATCTAGTTTAGGGCGACAGTACAGTTTGCCAGAGCCAATTGTGTCCAGCATCAATGAAAGGTTTCAGCTGTTAAAACAGTGATGCTGTAACATCGGACCCCTGTAACATTTATTATTGGAACTTTATCCCAGATTTATGGTTAGCAATGTAGCATTATTCAGGCTTAGGAACCATAAAGATACCCACTTTAGGCTTGGAATTCTAGACTAAAACTCCACATAAGGCTTGGGAACCTGCCAGATACCCAATTAACAGGCTTGGGAACCTGCGATAAAGTGGCCTACCCGTGGATAGCCTTGCCTGACTATCGGGCGTGGCCCCTAGGCGATGGGGTTGCCAATCTATAGATTGGTAGTGGCTCAGCCATCATGGACCAAAGCAAGGATTACACTACCAGTGGCCAAACTACCTTTCTGCGAAATGCCAGCCTCTGGAATCAAAAACATGCAGTAGCTTTTGATATGAACTGCGTGGATAAAAACTATCGTTTTCATAGTCATATGATTGTCCTAATAATTCAGATCCCAATGTGAGAAAACATTATTCTTGTACAAAAAAAACTTGCTCTTTCTAATGGTACCAATGAAAATTAATTTGGGAGTGACGCATATTGAGATATTTTGCCCTGAAAGTTGGCTTTTTTCACGCGTATAATTTTTCTGAACATCTTTCATTTGGCATATCTCTCGATATATTAAGACAACAGCATTGTCACTACAGCACAGAATGGTATGGTCCTCCCTATATATAGTCGCAAAATATCACAGCATACAGATATTTTGCTGGTGAGTGATTGGCCCTCAAAGTCCATACATTGCTACCTCATCATAAGAAGGGCATTGTTATTCGTATTTCTACCAATTACATTATCTTCTTATGATGATGTAACAATGCATAGACCTTATTATCTAAGAGATGTTGATTCTGAATGCATCATCAAGTGTTATTAAGAGTGGGTAGATCATCAAAGAACAGCATTTGAAGTCATCGGTTGTTAACATCAGATATTGATTTTTTGTGATACGACGTCAAAACACCCACCTTTCTTGCATACACTTACAGATGCAGCTTCAGTTTCGGAACTGATCATACAATTTTCCATTTAATATAATGTCATTTCCCGTTTGAGTATTTGAATTTTCAATAAGAATATTTTTCATGAGTTTTATTGTTTAATTTATTTTCAGCAATAAATTTAATTGTTGGCACAGACAAAGTTTTGTCGTTTTATAATATTACGATCACATGACGGGTGTCAACCGTACAGGTTGAAGGGTAAAGAAATGAAAGTGGAGCACTAATGGTTTTCAAAATTTAAATTCTGCAACAATGTACTATTCATCTGCATATCAAAAATCAACACTAAACATTTTTCAGTTTATTTATTTAATTCACAACAATGACTGAGTATTATCTTACCACAACAATCCCTGGCTTCGGACGGATTATTGTAGCTTTCTTTATTGGCCTCGGACCAATACCACCTCTACTCAAAGCCTGAGCGCGAAAACGTCATACATTGTTACATCACCTACGATACGGTATTGTTAATCATATTTCTACCAATAATAAGCCCGAAATTGTCCCTACCGCGAGGCCAACGAGAAAGACAGGCCTCGAAGCGGAAAAGTCACCTGACCATCTGGGTCCGAACAACAATCCAACCTCTTGCGTCGCTTGGGGAAAAATACTCTTTTTTATCAGGGTGATTCTACAAAGTTGTTATTCTACTGGAAATACTGGCTGTGCTCATAAACGTATCTGAGAGTTGAGTTGATGACCCTTATCAATGTTGCCCTGGCTATCAACAATCCTTTAACAATCGTATTAGAGAACAACTGTCAGTTGATGCCAACTGCATGGTTTTTGAAAACCAAGTCTACTTATTGTTAAATTTAAAATCAACTAATTTTTTTTGGTTTTGATTTAAATCAATCCCACAATTTTTTTTCAGTTTATTGAAAATGTGTGAAAAACTACAAGGTTTTCTTCACACGGACACTCTTTCATACTTCTCACACTATCTCTGTCAACTTTTACAGCCTCACTTCAGCGCGAAACCAGTACATACATTATCTGTACCAATTATCGTCCTGTTCACCACAGTCAGAACCATTCTGTTTCCAGTTTAAATCTTGCCTCAAGCACTCTATTTTTAAGAAGACCAAAAAGATGAAAATCAGAGGGAGTCAGATCGGGCTGAGGAGCACAGTCACTCCAATCCAATTTAGCAATTGCAATGCCATTTCCATTGAGGGTCAAATAAGTTTAGGAGCTGCATGATCCTCACCAAATATGCATAGGATGGTGACTGTGATGGATCATGCATGTCTGTCTCTCCGCTTCCTGAAACTTTAACTTTCGGAGCCAGCATTCAACAGTAGTTTTATCGAGTGCATAATTTCCATATACACGATGGCGCACAAACGTTTCTTTATCCGTAGCAACTCAATTACCCAACTGTTTGTAACATAAGACATTCACAGAGGCCATTTTATCAATCAGAATGCCGAAGATTCCGCATATAAACGCGGAAAACCTTAATCTTTTATGTCGTCACAAATAACGTGGGGTGCCACTTTCTGAGGAACCATCGTACACAGGCTTACTATACTCCGGAGTCCCTCTCTCACTTCCGGTTCATGCTCCTTTATAGTCAATCGGTGATTTTTAACAGAACATTACTGAAATGGATTCGATTCGTGAGAAAAGGTGTAGCCGAGAATATATGCTTGTATGTGCGTATGTGTAAGCGAGTGTGTATGTGTGTGTGTGTGAGTGAGTTTAAATGGGAAAGATGAAAAGAAACCGACCGTGAGCCCAAAGGTAGCATGGGTCAAGTGCACTGCGTGGGAGAAAGGGAAATGGGGATTCCGAAAGCGGTTCGGAGATGGATGTCAGAGTTGCCTCCGTTCGACAGCATCATCCTCTCTCTCTCGTCATTTTGAAACCAATTTGGATCGGTCGTCTGAAAAGGAGTCATAACGAGCTTTCTTGGCAATTCTTTCACAGTTGAATATTATCTGCATGTTTCTATATTTCCAGAACTTTCAGCAATGAATAGGGGACTAGTCTATAGAGTTGAGGGAGGGTTCTTGAAATTTATTTATTTTATTTATTTTATTTATTTATTTACCATGCAGTCTTCTAATTGAGGCGTATTATTTTAATTCTTCCTTAAAGTGGAACTCTATTTCAAAAATAGGAGGGAAGGGGTTGCGTTAAGACTTTGGTTGAAGGATGGCGGCTCAATCAACTGAGGCGTGACGGACACTTTCTTGGAGGTCCTCAAAGGTTTCATTGTTTTGACTTTTCCCTTTCGCGCTCCTGTTGCTATTGTTGTTGTTCTGTCCAAACGGCAATTGTCACCCAAATTGTTTCTTTTTATGTTTTGCGCCTTTTTTATTTATTTATTTTCTCCTGACACGGTAGCTTCCCTCGGCTAAGGTCTATTCTGAGAGTGACAAATCTCGGCAGCCGATTTCCTTCATTTAACCTCCAATCAAGCTTTGGTACAGGAATAGCGCACCGCCACGACGACCTCCACCTCGCGAGGGCGCGCAAAACAACAAGGCAACTCTGTTTGTGCACTTTTTCATGGCTTCCATGCACTACCATTCTAAAGACACTGTTATCCTTTTTTTTATCTGATACATTTGATGGACCATTACTTTGGTCTCTTTCGACGAGGAAAATGAGGAAGATTCCCGTCTAGATAACGGAAGGCCATTAGACGGCACTAAAATCCAATTTTAACACTTAGAAAATTTTAATGAAAACTTTTACAGACCATTGCTAAAAAAATAAAAAAAAAATAAAAAAAAATTTACTTAAATATATTTAGGTATTCGGTTACTTCAAGATATATTGAATCTAACTTAAATACAAAGTCGGCGCCTTCACTATTCTTTAATATGAGAAATTGATTTTGAAAAGCTTAGCAAAGGGAAAGCTCAAATATAGCAACAAACTGAACTAAAACGCAGTGACATTGGAGGATATTTTCAAGGCTTCCCCTCTCCATCCATGTCATTCCCTTAACACTATACGATTAGATTGGATATCGAATTATACATTGCTAGCCTTGTCATCTATAGATGCTTTTCACCAACATCAATTTACTTCTGTTCAGCGAAGTGCAGAGTCAAAAACGCAGGCGACAAAAGCATCAAATATTTTGACATTTTTTATGCAAATAAATCGACATTATTACTGGTCAGAATTGGCTTATACCTGAATTTTCAGTCGAGTTATCGACACTACAGATGCCCAGTATGCCATATTAAGTAAATGATTAGCACTCCTCGTTTACGTGGCCAAGTGTAATGGGTTTGAATTAGCTTTTGAGAAGACTCAATACGTGTTGCCGTGTTGATCAAGACTTTGTTTACTGCATTAAGAAGACTAATATAAATATTTTGCGGGATAGATGCCGCTGATAATTTCCTAACTAATCAAATTTAAAAGAAATACGAACAGACACAGAATATGAATGTGCGGCCAAATTTGCAAAATTCACAATGCCGTCCGTCCACTCTGTTCATCAGAAACTGCGACTCATCAGAGAAAGCACCCCTTTGTCACTCGGCTGAGGTCCAATGGCGATAGTCCATTGCGAATTGGAGGATGCACAGGCGTCAACATGGGTACTGTTACTATACGCCTGCTCCGGAGTCCCAACCTCAACAGGGATCGTTGCACTAGCTTGGTGCTGACACGCCTAGTGGCCCCAATGTTCATTTGCTGTGTCAGTTACTCAACAGCAACACGCCGATTGGTCTTGGCCAGGCGTCGTAACCGACGCTCGCCTCTAGGATCGATGGCCCGTGGGGCCCCACAGTTACCTCTTCGGTTGCTCGAAACTGTCTGGTTCGTCCAGTCGCGGTACACCTTCACAATGGCAGCGCTAGAGCAGTTCACAAAGGTGGCCGTTTCTGAAATGCTGCCCCCCTTGGCCCGATAGCCAATGATCATCCCCTTTGGAGGTCCGACAGGTCACTTGCTCTGCCCATTACGGCGACAATTGCTGTGTTAATGGATGCTACTACATTGTCAGCTTTTAATGATTTGCAATAATTTTTCATCTGCATACCATGGGACGTTCCAACATGTTCGAGGAGAGATGGTCATATTATTGTGTCCCGACCCTGGAGTCTCGTACAGAGGTTCCTGTTAAATGAATTACTGTTAAATTGCTGGCCCCCAAAAGGGCCTTCTTTGTAATTAATGCGAAATTAATTTTCCTCAGAAGAATCAGTTTAGTCGAATGTTCGCGTAAAATCTTAATAAATTCCAAGAAGACATTTACGTTTATAGTTATATATGTAATACTACTTTCTTTATTTGACATTTGCTTGAGCACGTGTTGAACAAAGCGCACCTTAAACAGAATATATGAACGATAAATAAAAGACCTGTGCAACGAGTCTAAGGTAGCCGTTGATTGGCTGATGAGCTTAGCCAACCTCATGACCACGTGATCTATTGCAAGAGGAGCGATTCTCATGACTCGTCTGTTAGACTATATGCAGACTTTATATGACAAGCAGATTAGTCTATTAACGAATAATCATCAAGTATAAGTCTTCAAATATTTTTAATGCTCTTAATACGAGAGGTGATCAAAAAGTAATACGCGTGTTTTTTTTCTCTAAAATCGTGACCGGGAAAAAAATAAACCCATGTACATTCGATAGAACAATTCAAATTTTATTTTTCCACATAATCTCCAAGCCGATTGAGGCAACGATCCCAGCGGTGGACAAGTTTTTCCACGCCCTGTCGATAATAGTCGTCCGATTGAGTGTGAACTGCCGATTTCACCTGGTCGTCGTCACGGAAATGTTGACCGGCCAGTGACTTCTTCAACGGTCCGAAGATAGGGTAGTCACTGGGAGCGAGTTCCAGGCTGAATGGAGGATGAAGCAGTGTTTCCCAGTTCCATGGATGCAACAGGTCAGTGACCCGTTTCGCTCTGTGGGGACGTGCGTTGTCGTGGTGCAGCACGATGTCCTGCGTATCGCCGCTCGAAGACTCTTCTGTAGCGTTCGGAATTGACAGTGGTATGCGGTGGAAGAAATTCAAGCAGTATCGGACCATGGCAATCCCAAAAACATGTCAACATGACCTTGCTGGCTGATGGCATAATTTTGAACTTTTTCGTAGTGGGAGATGAGGTATGTTTCCAAACCGCCGATTGCATCTTGGTTTCGGACGTGAAATGGTGGACCCATGATTTATCACCTGTGATGATTCGATCCAAAAATCCTGACCCTTCTCCTGGTATCGGGTGAGATGCAGCAAATAAGCACGTTGATGTTCGGCCGTCCGTCAACTCTCAGGGCACCTATCTGCATGACACTTTGCGAAAGCCGAGCTGCTCGTGAACAAAGTCGTACGCCGTCCTATATGAAATGTCCAACGTTGCAGCAATTTCTCTCACGGTAATCCGCCGGTTCTCCCGCATCTGCGCTTCCACAGCGGCAATGTTGCTGTCAGTCACTTCGTTCGTCCAGCAGGTCCATTCGTCCTTCTTTAAAAGCCTTGCACCAACGTTGTATTGTTCGGAGCTGCACGATATCACCTCCATACACCGACGCAATTTCCTTATGGATATCGCCTGGTTTCAGTCCTTTTGCACGAAGAAAACGCATAACGCTCCGCCCCTCAAAAGCACTGAACGATGATATGAGAGCCGCCATCTTGTTTGGACCGTCACGTCGCAAGTGCTTGGCGGATGCACACGACCACTAACAGGAAACTTTAACAATGAACCAAACTAACTGTTATATATCGCAATGTTCTCATATCTGCCGTCATTTTCGAGAAAAAAAAATACGTGACATTACTTTTTGATCACCCCTCGTACAGTAAGCACAGTTTTGATCAGATTCTAGTGACAACACATTCTGACTGTTCCTTGTTAGATTCATTTAGATTACGCAAACATTTGTAAATTAATTTTTTTTAAATTTTACCCATTCCTAAGCCACGATACCAAATTATCCATGATGATAAGAAACGGACACTGGCGGTCATTTCGCGAAATCATTCAAGAAACAACGGAATTTCTACGCAAAAATATTGTTGTTTTTAATAATTTTGTACTGCAATTAAAGTCGATCGTTCGCTGTTTGTTATTTCTCCAGAGGAAACCAAGCAACATTAACTTTCGGTTTTATTTTTGTTCAGGCTTTTTTTTCCCCTTCTCCTTTAATAGGTTAAGTATAAGTTAATTGGGAGAGAAAATATCTTGAACATAGCAATATACGCTATTAATAATTCAGTCACTTCGTTCGATCTTTTGTTTTCAACTGAAGTTTGTATCCATAGTAAGATGTCCATAATTGTTTTTATTATAATACATTTATAGTACAAAATCTGTAATAACTAAATCATAAAGTTACACTTGCCCGACTGTTGTTATAATCACTCACTTTCGAAATAGTGTCAACAAGTCAATAAATTAGTTTTAAAAAATATTATCGTAACTGCTTGTTTAATAACATTTTGACTGCAAGTGCGTCAAAATTAATGCGTTGTCGTTGTTGTTGTCCATAATATTTTTTGTATTTTTTTTTAATTTATGAATTTAATTATAAGACACCGATCAAGAAAAAAGCAGAAACGGGTTCCATTTTCAAAAATAATTTTTAAAAAAAATCAAAATCAAACGAACACATTTCCTTAGCATTCTATCTCCTCCGAACAGATTTTTTTTTTCTCATTTTTCTTAAAAAAAATTCCTACATTTAAAAAACCCCTCAAAATAAAGAATTGCTTCTCTTTCCGTTTCCGACACCAATACATAGCTTGGGGTGGGAGCTGTGGTAGGGGTTCTTCACCCGATGCCAGAGGCCGATAGTACGTTCGTGTGGGCGAATGTGTTTTTTCTTTAACCCCCTCTCCTATTTTTTCCTCAACCCTTACATATCCTGGGTTTGTAGGGCTGATGCATTGGAGAGGCGATCAGATTTGAAAGGTCCTTTTAAACGATTTTCCCCCTCCTTCGAAACAGGAATTGTTACTTTTGGTTTCATTTAAAGTTTTAAACAATTTGAGCCTAAGCAAGAGTAATAGATTTTAGCCTGTCATTGAAAAATTCTATGAAGGGATTGAAGGGAACTTTTTTTGACTTTCACAGAGACTTAATAGAAAGACATATGGAGTCGTAAGTCCCTGCAGAGACTAAAATAACCATGGCAATAATCAATCTATAGATCTGACTGTACATGAAAGGTCCTTGCTTACAATGTATCAAAATTAGTCCACCGTGTTTTAAGACAAATTGTTTTCTTTAGAACCTCAAAATTACACTGTTCTTACATGAGTATTTCGGAGAAAATCTGTTTCTAAAGACGTGCTTTTAAAATTATTTATAACTTAAATATCAGATTGTCTCAAAAATCCACGTACAAACTTTGAGGGGAGAATAGAGAACATCGCGCTGAACCATGTTTACTTAGGTAAGCCTTAACGGAAACGCCACCCGCAGGAGATAGACGAGACACAAAGAAACAACAAGAACACAACTTGGGAAGACGAGGTCGCCGCATTTACTGCTGAAACCATTGCGCAAATACCACACATCGCGGATAATCTGCGGTCTGGACGCGTTGCAGATGAAATGGATGCAAGACGGCAGTCTCGAGCATGCAACACATGACGGAAATTCGGGTTGATCGTGACCGCTCCGTATCGTCATGCTATTCCTCAAGGTTCCATGGTCACGTAGGTGCTGATTCAAATCCGCAAACGTTTGATGATGTGGTATACGTCTGGTTGGATACTTTTCCCGATACATTCATATAACGACACTTCCATTAAAGTCAGCTTACTCGTACACGAGGTGCACATCCGCCAACTACGCTGCATGTTCTCCGTACAACGTAGCAAACTAGTGGTGTTTTTCTATGTGGATATTGTTCAGCGCGATGTTCTCTACCTCCCCTAAAAGTTTGCACG
>JAHWFO010034640.1:4288094-4348889 GCA_023313115.1 Rhysida immarginata | reverse complement strand
CAGGCACGAGGCTCAAATCCAGGTCGAGGAATTTTTCCTTTCCTTTTCCATCTACATAGAGTATTTCCAACATCATTTTACAACTATAGCTTGTTTGGCTCTAAAACTCTCTCATCAAAAGGAATCGATTTCTCTTAAACGAAAACACGTGAAAAACGTAGGCTCCACGCACTACGGCTATTCTAAGAAAAAAATTCATAAAAGTCATCATTTGACAGGTTCAAAATCAGTTTATACATAACTTTCACTAGAATTATCGATAAAAAGAATGCGCAGCGCCTTCATTATTAAGCAAACGGTTCATGCTCCTCATTAACGTAGTCAAGTTTGATGGAGTTAATCCAATTTTGAGAAGCCTCGGGGGACTATATTAATTTATAAAAAACAAGAATTGTTTAAATTAAAATTAATTTTAACTCGTTCTTTGAGAAATTGTCCATTGCCAATAGCAACCGCTAAATAATAAAAGCAAAAGTGCTCTTGTGGTCACTTGAAGAACTAAATCAGGCAATACCCGCATTTCTGCGTATTTAGTGGCTGTGTAGTTTAAAAGAGATTAGCCCTGCCTAGTGACAACAATGTAATGGATGTATTTTGTTACCAGACACTTCGATCTCGCAAATACTTACAACTCGCGATCGTTCAGGCTTCTTATGTGAATGAAGTTAACAGACATAATCATGACGTGATGCTTTTTAATTCTGTAGAGTTTTTAAATTAAAATGTGGATTCCTTCTATGAGTTATAATTTAATACCCTATTGATACAATGCTGTTGGTAAAAGCGTTAAAACGTATATTTGAAATCAAATACACACCTCATGTATGGGTTCATTGTATAAAACCGGGAATTATCAAGATCCAAGCGATTAGCTTCAAGCTTCTAAGTGTTTGCTATTCATGTCTTCTCCCAAAAGCTAATTTTTGCTTTCGTGATGAGTAATAAAAAAAAAACAACCCTCCAGTAGACGACACCATTTTGTCACCCTGTCAAGTGCGCTCCAATTGGACTTTTATACTTAACAGCTTCAGAGTGGCAGCAGCGTTGTTGCGCACCGACGGCTAACTGGGTCACCGGTGCCCCGTAATCGTCGCTAAAATTATTTCACAGCATATGTAAAATGTCACCGTTTCTTCATTCGTGTTTCATTCCAAGAACCCTCTTCAGTCTCATTTCGTTTCATTCTTTTCTCTCTTCCCCCATCTCCATGTTATTTTTCTCGTCTGTCAGCGTGACGGACGGACAATTGGGTGTTCTTTCGCCCGTCTCGGATTTAGGCGAGCCAATAAATTCCCCGTCCGGTGCCGATATTTATCGCGAGGGCTTTTAATTAAACGACGGGATGTCAAAGAACCCAGGGAGAGAGAGAGAGAGATTCTTGTGACGATCAGCTGTCTACCCCCTCGACGACGACCCTCTCTCTCCTATGTGTATCTTCTTCCCCTCTCCCGAAGGCGTTGTCTCTCTACCAACTCACAAACACACAAATCCATCTTTATACCAAAAGATCAGAATGATCTCTACTTGTTTACTTGTTGGTTAGGTCATAATCCCTTTATACTTCCGAGGCAAAAAGGTAGTTGGGGAAACATTTTTGGCATAGGTCCAAATAACGTTAAGTCTATGGAGAATGTGGTGTGCGTTTACGTAATCATTAGGGGATACATATGAGCTTTATTACAACAATTATACTTTGGTTGAGAATACTAGAATGTTGATAAGATTTTTATATCTCTTTACAATCAGGAAGATCTTTTATCCTTATGTGAAGTAAAACGAGCAATTCTAATTGAATCAACTTCTATTAGAATAACTTGAAACATAAATAATCAAAACTAATTATTGTAAATTAAAATTAATTTGTTATATGTACGTAATGTTATGTCAATGCTAAGAAATTTACAATCAAATTGACATTAAGAATCAATCCCTTACCGTCCATTATTGTCCAACAAAATCGCAATTCTTGTCGATGAGAAAACTCTTCATGATGAGATAATAATTCTTCATCGTGATAAAACCTAGGCAACTTCTAATAAAATTGGATATTCAAAAATTACCAGTCCACCAAATTATACAACTAATATTAAATCACAATTTTAAAATAAGGACGGTAGTGTCCTAATATCGAGCATGAAATCTGCCCAAACAAGTAGTCTGTCATTTCCCCAGGCCATAACAAAATACACACAAGTACTATATAAATAAACAAAATTTTAAATAAATTAGAAATATTAACAATGCGGACAATCTTCACTAACGTCGTACCTAATTGAAATCTGTCGACCAATGGACCCTCCAGAGTAACTTCTACCCGGAGATCCGAAGGGGAGGCTATTTTACCTCCGGAAAAATTTTACCCTGGAAAATACCTTTCCTCACAGGCTTTATATCAAAGGAAAAGGATAGGCGCAACTAGTACTGGAGAAGGAAAAAGGCCCTAGAGAATACCTCCATTATTTTCTTGCCTCCGAGGTTCAGAATTCAATAGAACCCGTCCAACATCAATTGTTTTAGGTTTCCATTGATACTAGTGGCCCTGCTGTCAGTCACTAGGAGATTCTTTGATCTGGACCTCTTCATGGACCTGACCGTTATGGGAGACCCTGTACGATGTAGCTCCATGAGCCAGTGGTGCTCAGAAGCCTTCAGACCAGGCAAGGTAAATCTCAAGAAAGAAAACAAGTTCAACCTTCAGATACCTAGGAAGTATTTTCAATGAAGTTTCTAAATACAATGACAAGATCAAGGGCAAATCGCGATGGCGAAAGTGGCATTCCAGAAGCATCGCAGACTGTTTTGTGGTCCTTTATATTTGGAGCTCCGTATGGTTCAGAAACGTTGACTCATAGTAAGTGTAGACTTGGAGAAGACTGACGCAAAGAAGCTGGAAGCATTTGAATGTGGGCTTGGAGAAGAATGACACGGACAAAGTAGACTGACAAAGTTAAAAATGTAGATATTTTTGGAAGCACAGGAGAAGACAGACAACTGTTGCGGGGAATCAAGAAGAGACTAACCAACTGGATCGGACACATCTTACGACATCACGCTTGAAGACACTCTCCAGAGAAAGAAGAAGAATGAAACTGTTGGATTGTTTGAAGTCGGGTGATTCGTACATCAATTTGAAGACACTTGCACAGGATAGGGATGGGTGGAGAAAGAGGTTTTAATTCTGGACATGTCGAAGAAGAACACTCTTGGTGATGTTAATGAAGAAAGCTTCTTTAATAAATCCTTTTTTTTCATCAGAGGCTCTTTAGCCAGAATTTTAGTTATCATTCTCAATCGGGCAAATGATCCGTCGTGTGGCAATGTCCAAATAACGAGCTACTAATTTGGACATTGCAGTGTCTTTTAATCTGATTGCACCCTCATATTTACTCATTCTTTAATAAATTGAACGGTCAGTTTGATCCGTATACTACTTTTTACATTGAGCATAGCTTACATTAGACAGGTCGATATCCTGTTATATTTTCCATAAATATAGGATGTACATCAGAGATTTTCAATAGAGAGACATGCCATTTCATTATTTTGCCATAGAAAAAATGTAATATGCTGTAAATAGGCGCCCTCTGAACATTTGCAATGAAACACTCAGGCCATCCATGAATGACACAAGTAGTAACATTGAGGAAAGGCATGATTGACGTCATAGTAAATCCTGGGCGTGTACAGTTAAATTTCCGATTTCAATTGTTAGACATTGTTGCAATGTCTAACAATTGAAATCGGAAATTTAACTGAACACGCCGAGTAAAACTTTCATTGTACAAAGTTTTTTTCAGTTAACATTTTTTTTTACTTATGTTTTTAATTTTAAAATTATTTTCTGGACATCTTATATTTAAACAGAAACGGCAAAAAAACATTTTAAATTTCAAGCAATTTTATTTTGTGTTGAAAATAATTTTCACAAAAGTACAAACTCATCTATTCTTGTTAAAACTTAAATTGCTAAATAGATTTTATAAATACTGCTTTATGTGCATTTATCAGGCAAAATTTCCACAAAATTCCTAATGTGTATTTTATAATTCCCATTATCAGAATCTAAAGACGATAAAATTGAACTATGCGAAAAATGAAATATACATATGCTAATGAATCTCACATGTACAAATTTATAAAAGACAAACAGTCGATCAGGAAGAAGTAGGAACAGTGAAAATGTAATCACTACAGAAATCTCGAATGTCAACTATAGATAATTATAACACTGTTATATAAACTTTGCCCGCATTTCAGTTAATTGTTTTCTGGCTCTTTGCAAACTTACTCTGTATTTATTTAGCTTCATTCGTAGTCGCTTTTTTCGGGGTGGCAGCTAGTTCTCTTGCTGTTTGTTTTTTCTGCTTTTTTGGTGGTGGTGTGTTGAGAAATGGTAATTTTCTTTTGACACTTGCAGTCCTTTCTTCCTGAAGTGACTCTTTGGGATCATCTTGGGAAACGCCAATTTAGCCCACGCCAGTTTAAACCAAATAAACGGGGGCCCCATAAAAGTTTCTAGCCAGGAGCCTCCACGCTTCCAGTTACGCCAGTGCATACACCAGGCTCTTCCAAAGATGTTATGGGACATACACCAGGCTCCCACATAGAGTGTTTGCAAATTTATAGTGTGAAGAAATGTATAAAGCTTTTCAAAGCTGGTAGGGATACGTTGCAAAATTTAATATTTCGAATTTTTTGTGCAGTTTGTATAGAGCTACCATTTTGAAATTGGCGCTGTGCAAACTTCATTTTATGCATGATAGATGTCTTTTTTAGTGAAGATATAATCATCTGACACAATTCAACATGGCATTTAGTGCACAACAAAAAATATTCTTTGTGAGTACTATTTGAGAATGATCCTTTCAAAAGTGTTTAGACGGGGTTTGGTAAACGGTTTGCAACCCGAGATGTGCCGAAAATAAATCAACAATACGCCAGTTAGTTCAGGGAAACTAGTATTGTTAATGGACTATGACCACCTCTATCACCTGATCTAACGCCACGAATTTTTTTTCTTGGTCTTATCTCAAAGACATGGAAAATATCCGAAGACCACATCCACAACATCATTATATACCTCCCCATTCATAAGTTAGAATGTGTTGCTGCAAATACCTGTCGTTGAGTAGAGATGTGCTTTGCACAAAATGGTTCTAGTTTTGGTTTACATATATTTAAAGAAAACATGTAGGGATAAAAATATGGGAAAGCTGTATCATTTGAAATGCACGTGTGAAATTGACATCTTTCGAGTTGAAAGAGGAAGTGATGTAACATTCTTTTGCTTCCGTGACTGAAATTTGAGGGTAAATTGTTGGTGCCTCTATGACTGATATTGCCAGTTGTTTGCGATGTTATGAGACACAGCATCAAAGTCCATGATACTCTATGCATTTTCCCAAAAAACGTTCGTTGATAGGCGTTAGGCATAAGCGTGGACGACATTGTCAACTGACTGAAAGAGAGAAAAGGACATTGAGGAGCATTGTGGCCAGGGATAAGAAAACAATTGTTGCAGAAGTAACTGCAGAGCTCAATATCAGTCTTCAAAGCCCGTGTTCACAAAAACTAAGGAGGGAACTCCATAAAGCAAAATATTTACGTCTAAAATTTGCATGGTAAGGATTGCTGTAAATATCAAGAAAGAAAAAGATCCAGGAATAGCAAAATGGCAGAGTGTTAATGTAGCCAATGAATTCCGAAGTAACTTCATCATCGGACCATAAGGACATCTACAAAGTGAGCAGGCCGAAGCCCACCGAATTTATGGTTTATGTCCGGCAATCAGATAAAAGGATAGTGAATCATCTGATTGGCGTACGAGGAAGCCATATAACAGCAAATAACCAAAAATGATAACAGGAAACAAAAAATAAATACAAAGTAAATAAATCAATCTTGATTGGCTGCGTTGTGGTTCTTTCTAATACGTTCATCTAGGATGTTATTGACAGCGTATAGGGTTCTTCTCGAAGCTAGTCTGGTTGTTCAATATTTTATCCGGATGGTTTCTAATAAGTCTTCTGATTATTAGTGCCTCGTGAGTCAAGATTCTCTTCTGGTCCGTTTCTACCTTAATTATTGTTATGACTTCATCAATGGTTCCAAACCAGTATATAAAAAACAACAAACTCAAAAACCTACAAACATTCTATAATTTATTTTTGGAATAATAAACGTAAATATTTTTATTACCTACCACATTTATCGTTAGAACGCTTAGACAATCCTTTACTCAATTTTATAATTTATTAAGTTTAAAATAATATACGTTACAGAGTTCAGTCGAGAGAGCATCTTTCTTAAGCAGTTGCGAATGAGCCCGTTTACTTTAACGTGGCGTTAGAAATTGATATTTTGACCGCAAAAGCCAACCCCTTCGTTTAATCGTGTGATCTTTCTGGAAGCCAACCCCTTCGTTAAGCAACTTTCATGGCTATTCCTAAAGGACTACCTCTAAAAAGCAACGCCGAATAACTAATCTTCAGTAACTAGAGTCTACATATTGTAAGAAATAAATTTTAAAAAATGAAAACGACTGATTCTGTACTTAGTAATGTTGATATGAAGCAATGAATGCGTTTCCGTATCCGCCAACTGGGTTCCAAGTACTTGATACAAAGAAACAGCGCTCCTGTGTTTGTAGATCAAAAAGCAATTTAAAAAGGAAACACAAGTTGGAAATAGTTTTCCCCAAGTTGCTTATTTTGGTAACCTGGGAGGAGTAGATAGGCGAGTGTATTTTTTGGATCTTCTCTTAATGATTTAGATGAGTTTATGTTTGTGCGTGTGTGTGCCTGTGTGTGTGGTTTTTCTGTGCATTTTGTGTGTATCTCTTGGTGGAAATCTCAAATCGTTTTAGGACAAACACAAGGGGTCGTTTGTATCGGAGAGGGGGTTTCAGTGGGTAGAGAAGGCAGGGGGGGAATAAGAAGGACTCTGTGTCGTGTTGTCCTATCAGCAATGGGAATCAGCTGCGTTGGCTTCTTGTCTTCCTTTTGCCCAAATTGGCAAAATTCGGGCATCGAAATTACCGAGGGAAGGGAACGCGAAACGGTGGCGGAGCTCCAAGATTTATTCTCCGCACGATCCAAGAAATGTCTTTTTTCCTTTTCAACTTCTTTTTATTTTTATAACTTCTTTAATTCATGTGTCGAGTGTAAAGTGTTGTCGGTTGTATCGCCCAGCGGCGACATGAGCGCGACACGTTCCGACATTCTTCTCCGCGCCTCTCCTCTTCGGCGATCGTATCGCGATTGGCGGGTCCCAGGAATGAAAGAAAAAAAAAAAAACTAAACCCCCTCCTCCCCTGAAAAGAGGCTTCAAAGAGAAACACTCTTTGAATCCAGGCTGCTATATTCTTGAATGGTTTGGAGTTTTATTTTTGGGGGGGATACTGATGAAGCAATTGCGCACGAAATGCGGTCGTGTCGTCGCCGTTGTCTTTTCCGTTCTGGTTTGTACCAGGTCCATCACTTTGTCGATCCAATGAGGCGAAAAATCCATAAAATAAAAAAATATATCGAACATAAAAAAATTGGCTCCGAACGAGACAGACGTTTATGTTTGTTTAACTCAAAAAGTACGCCGCGTTCCTACCATTTGTAAACCATGGAAGTGCAACTTTAAGTGCTTAAGACATTTAGAGCCCGAATTAGACGAAGATAGATATGGATCGTTTTGTTTTCACATTCCTTAGTGTTTAAAGTGTCGATTGAAGTATACACATGTTTGACAAATGGGACGATGGTGGAGGAAGTCACGTGACAAGTGAAACATGCAAAACGACGTTGGTGGTCTATAAACTGCTTTTATTTTATATTAAACCAGAGTAACTACGCCCAATTTTAACAGGACATCTTAATTTATTTTTCATGTCTAAGAAAATGGATACTAAATTCTGTTATTGACTAACTTTGCTATAACCAAGTTTTTATGATCACTTTCACTTTTCTAAAATGTCTTTTCTTCCTCTTCTTGTTTTTTACCCCCTTCTTCTTCTTATTGTTATTATTTTGGAAAGACAAATTCGGAACCAGTCTGGAAACAAGTCTCAGAGGCGACCTGAAATACGGTCAACATTGTGAGACTCAAGAGAAAGGACGGGGTGAAGTCACTCGTTAATGACTGGATGTAAATTTCTTAGTAGTTTTTTTTAGGAATTTCCTTACTATTTGATAAGTGTTAGGAAATACGTTTTGCACCTGTGTTTATGTGGATACATAATCAATGTTCTCATTTTTTTTTACACAGTAAATATGGAGCAATGCCGATGGCAGAAATGACGAATGTGCACTCATTCTGCTCATCACTGGGATTTTATTTCGCATGCACGATCTGTATACTTAGTTACTTTGTCAATGTACGTCTCTTGTACGTTATGTGTATAGGGTAAAGTAAATCTTGAAACGCTAGAAACAGTTTGGGCACCAAGGTTAATGCTGCTTTGGAAAACTGTCGTATATTTTCCGACGTTAGCTTCTAACTAACCCACAAGTGCGGATTTTTATAACATGGGTGATGTCTGAGCCGCTGGTCCTTAGCCAATAACAACAACCATAGCGATGGTCCCATTAGTCATTTCAGCAGGTCCTTAGCCAAGCTAATCAGCTGATAACGAAAGATAAACTGGGCATACCCAATACCTTAATAAATGTCCAACTTCTATTGTTAGACATTATCAATTTTATTTTGCAACAATGTCTAATTATTATTGAACTCTGCAAACGTCCACTTCATCTTTCGTTAGATAGAGAATAGGTCACCTGTACCCTCAACAATGCCTCAAGATAGAATAACAGTCCCATTATCCTAAAATGTTGCCCGCATGCCTCCCACGATGTTGTATCATATGCTCCCTACAGACCCGATATGTCTCTAGACGACTATCACCTGTTTAGACCACTGAAGCACGTTTTGGAAAGGAAGAAGTTCGGGTCGAATGAGAAGGTGAAGTCCCGGCATAGATCCGACATCAGACGAAAGATTTCTATGAAACTGGAATGAAGAAGCCTTCAGAAAGCTGGGAAAGTATCGATAAAGAAGTATCATGCTTCGAAAAATAACTGATGGACGTTTTCCTATTTTGTAGTTATAAAAATTGTTAAAATGTATAAAAATAAAAGTCAAGTTTAAACTTTTGCTCTTCTAATCTTAATAGATAGGTGAACTCAATGTAGATAATTTGTATTGATTAATACCAGTTGTTGGGCGTTGCTTTGTAAAGTTTAAATCCGAAGATATGAACCTGCAAAATGAACCCCGTGGCCGTCGCCCTTCCTCCATTGATCCTGACGGATGAAAGCACACGATTGAAGCAGACCCTTTCGAGAGTTCGCCCAGAAGATCAAGGTACACTCGCTATTCATCTGTTTCCCGGCACTTTAGGATAATAGGGAAGATACGAAGGCTCGGCAAGTGAGTGCCACATGAACTCACCGATCAGAACAAGCACAGCGATTGAAAGTGTGCTCTTCCTCTCCTCCAAAAAAGAACCAGGAAAGAATTTGCTGTCTCTACTGACGAAAAGTGGTCGTTGTATGACAATCTTACACGTTCGGCTCAATGGTTAGGAAGAGACGTTGCAGGAAAAAACTCATTACCATACGAAAAAGACAATGCTTACTCTGTGGTGATCCTAAGCCAGTATCATTCACAATTCTTTCCTTCCACGGGATCAAACCCTAACAGCAACTCGCTATTGTGTAGACATGTGGCAGAGGCACGAAAAGCCTCTAGCACTTATTAATAGACTTGAAGTTCTATTGCTTCAAGATGACGTCCATTCAGTAAACCCATCAGTCAGGCTATTAAACTGTGCCACATCCTCCTAATTCTCTTGATTTAATACAACCGAAGAGTTTTACGTGCACATTTTAAGTAATTTGAAAACAAATGAGTAAAGGCGCTCACACAAAAGCAAGGAAAGGTGGGGTCCAGTTAGTATATTTTATCCTTCCTCTTAAATTCTGTTAAAAAATTTGAAATATTATATTTTGTTAGTCTACAGTATTTTACTTAATATATCAAATATATTCTCGGGTCATTGTCGTTGGAGTCACATTGTGTTTTGAGCTCCTTTCTCTTTTCCTCTTCTCTGGGCCTTAATTTGGCCACTCGGCTAGAAGCGGGTGCCCGCAATTTTCGTTTCTTTTTTTTTTCCTTTTTATTTTGGGCTCTCCAATAAATGGCCCCTGGGGGGAAGAACGTGACTCTGCGCGAAGTGGGAGGGTTTTCTCGGGGTTCGACTACGATCGAAAAATAAAATTGGGAATACGAGAAAGGGAGGTCAAGAATAGTGTGATTATAGGAAATAAAAAAAGGAAGAACATTCTATAGGATTTCTTCATACGGAGCAGTTTAAAATTAATCGAAACTGATGCATCTACTAAAGTAGGGAGGTCGCCGCCTATCTCGGAGTTTTCTTCATCTACAGCAACATCCCTTCCAGGACGCTTTTGTCTTTTTTTTTTTTCCTACTAACATAACGAGAAGTGACAGTTGTCGGTTATCGATATCCGACCCCACAGATCGAGAGGACGACACGTGACACCCACGCGGTGATGGCGCGATTCTGAGCGGTCAGAGAGGATAGGGGTCATTAGGAAGACCCCCACGCATCATTGGTCATCGTGGAAAATACTGGGTGGGAATACGGCCCACGACCAGAGACTGGAAAGAGGAGGGAATGAAAGAAAAAAAAAAAAAGAGGGAGAACCTTGTAATCGATGGGGGTTCAGTATTGATTGATTAACGAACATTTACATGGGGACAGCATTAAAAAATGAAATTATTATAAATATGATCATATCAAATAAGTAGTTTCTGTGATATTTCGCTTTATACTAATACTAATAATACTCAATCTCTTTTTCATACACCCCCTCGTCTTAGCTCTCCGTAGCATTGTTGATTAACAACACTGCGGTTTATCGCAATTGTTCATCATCGATTGTAATTAGCGATTTTGTTCATATCTCACTCCCTTCGCTTAATTTGCATGTTTTTTAAATGAAAAAAAAATTAGTTTCCCATCCTTCCCTCGAGAGATTTCCTGACCCTCACCATATCTACCCTCCTCCTCCAATACCCCTTTCTCATTCCCCCTTCCCAGCCACAGGAAAGTTTTTAGCTCTTGCGACGACATTTTAATCTTTCTTTGCCCTTATTCAACGTTTCCCGTAATGCAATGCGTCTTCGAGAAAAAAATGCCTTCCGCCCACGCGCCCTATGCTGGATTGGGAGGCGCCGTTAATAATTTTCCACGCGTCTTCTTCATAACATATTTTGGATATTATATTTACTTATTTATTTGAAATTAGAGCATCCCAAGGAGATAGTGGGAACAAGAAACAGTAGCCTAAACGAAATTACAATTGATTGTTTTTACATATTGATTAAGTTATTTGTTAACGTGGATCTGATGGTTTACAGTTCAAATTCAAATTAACCGGATGTTGGCGTTATTATTAGGGCCCTGCATAATTCTTGATCTTGGTCACTTGTATGTACGGCCACGAAACGTTTATATATCGTTGGCTTTACATGTCCGAGTAACGGAAATATAGCGAGAAAAAGGCCACTTATAGTATTGAGTTGTATGCAACTTGTATTCTCGTAATTAAGAATCGAGATGCAGAACACCATAAAATGTTTGCATAGTTTAGTTTGGAAATCACCAACCATTTTATGATTATGGTCATTTCCCTCTTATTCAAGATCTTCTACAAGATATCTTAGACGGCTCAATTGCATGACAAGATCATCAATGCAGGATTTAAAGGATACCTTGCTTTCAAAGAAAACTCCTAGAATTTCCTGGGCGGCAGAAGGATTGTATTGCTATTGGTAATTTTAAGGAAACGGGTCTTGGATTAATTGAATGTCATTCTAACTCGGCATACATTGTTTAAGCAAAGACAGATCCTTAATGACTTGTTATAATCGTAGTTCATTAAAAAAAATTCGCCTAAGGGCGACTGCTCATCTTAATCTCAAGCCTATTACTTCATGAATAACTCAGCTATAAATGGTATGAATTTGCGAAGACGTCACGGGCTTACCAGCGGATGCGTCCTGTTCTAATAGAAATTGGGATTCCCAATTCACCTGACCTCATTCCATGTGACTTTTTCCTTTGAGGTTATGTGAAAGATACAGTATACGTGTCTCCTTTACTAAGTGATTTATCAGAGCTTTGTCAAAGAATCACGGATAGAGTTGCTACTAATCACGCTGATATGGTGGAACGAGGGTGGCATGAGCTAGATTACAGAATTGATGTTTATCGAGTCACCAGGAGAGCAAGGTAAGTAAAAAAACTTGGACATTTACTCTGTTCACTGACATGCACCCCTCCGTTTTACGTGATTCGTCCCATACGATACTGAGCTTCAAAATCTAGGTGGGACTTGTGCAACATGGTGTATAAGCAAAGAGCAAATGAGCGTAGAGCTAACGTCCCAACTGTCCGCGCGTTACTCGAATTATCTTATGTGACGAAATAGTTGTAACTTTCATCACAAAAGCAGGTGAAACTATGTATTGAACCAAGAAATATATCAATACAAAATTGGCGCTTGGTGTATTTTATTTTTATGCACTGTGGTTTACAGCAAATGTTGAAATTGTGAGCCAAACTGTGCCAAGTAGAACTCGACGACACGTTTCAGCCTATCGGTGGAGATGGATATATAGATGGTGTGGATGTGGTCTTCGATATAGTGTGGAAGGTTTTTTCTATATACGTTCTACGAGATAAGATCAAAGAAATCTTGTGATGTTATATCAGGTAATCGACGTGGCCATAAGCCATTAACAGAAAATATGTGAATCAGTCTATATCACAAAAGTGCTGAATCGACAAAATGGTTTTGTGGTTTGGAAAATGGGATGTATTTATTTATCAGTTTTAACCGAACAACATGAGTTCCAAAGATAGTACAAAATAAAACCATCGTGCCACCAGAATATTCTGCCGGTTTTTTGAAATCAGCAACAGTTGCTATAAATTCAGCAGCCTGAATTCGCCTGAGACACCAATCGATGGATTTTTATACCGTTCATCACGTACAGGGTGGGGCAGAAACAATTAGACGATTAATAACTTCCAAATGAACACTTTAATTACAAACAAAATAATAACTAGGTAAACATTTGCAAAAAACATGGAAGAGCATTTCGTTTTCAAGTCACTTTTTGAAGATAACATAACTCATGTGAGTTCCATCGGAAGTAAGGCACACCTCTGCATATAATCTGACGACCTGACGTTGTCCACGATTTTCCTCAGCAATTCACTGGAATTGCATGAATTTTCTGTGTTGACAAATGATGCACTAGATCTGAATTGTGTGAACTAATTCAATATTGTATGGCGTTCGGAACCTTTTCATTACAGTAGCGGAATCGTTGTTTTTGAAGAACGCTTCCACAGCAAAAGCTCGATGCTCTTCTGACCAACGCTGCATGATGACTAAAGGCTTTTAAACTGCTTTACTTAGCGATGTGTATTTCATCGCGCCATCTACAAAGATGTCAGCGTGGCGCCAAATTTATATCGTCTAATTGTTTTTGCCCCACCCTGTAGAAGTTGTCTTTGCAGATAGTTATCGGATCCTAACTGCTTTCCAAAAGGAATCAGAGTGTCTCGATATTGTTGAAGCTTGGTAGCTATGATAGTCCTCAAACCAAGACTGCACATTTCCAACAACAGTGACGGGACATTGGCAGCCTGTAAAATGTCATTGGGAATAATGTTTGCTCTTCGTTACTCAAAATTCGTTCATAGATCTTGCCACCTTCCCTTTCAGGATGATATAATCCACGAAATGACTGTCAAAATCAGGATGGTATCTCCGTCACGCTTCATCGTTGGAAATAGTAATCTTTATTTAACGTTCTCCATACATAAGTCCGTGGAGATTTCTGGAAAAAGTTCTTCTCGAAACGTTTAATTAAACAAGGGCCCGTAATCAAATGTCCAATGCAAAACTGAAACGTAAGCCTACTGTTAGAACCAGTCGCGCCCGTTGTTAGGCATGTAACGTCTTTCAATACGAAGGTGGGCGCATAAAACACTTGGTTGGCCATTTCATGAAGTTCCTGAGCTAAATCCAGGATTTACTTTCCAACAGTATTAAAAGTTTCAAAGCAGTGCCGCAAAGGTAAAGCGCTCGATACAAAGGAAAGAAAGTCCCGCCCACGTGGCGACAACTGGACGGCGTTTTCCGCTGCGATGCTTCTCACTGCTGATAACACACACACACAAGCACACCACACGTAGAGGAATCCTAAAGAAGTCTCTTGTTCGTTCTTCGACCTTGTTTCTTGAAGATGAACAAGAGTCGTCTTTTAGGTGATTCCTATTGGTCCAATTAACCAATCTTTCTAAAAGTGTCTGGTTCAAAGCTATAAAACCATAAAGGTCGCTGGAATCCTGCTTAATCACGCTTTTTGTACAGCTCTCGATTACCCCTACTCCCGAGTCCCCTTCTCTTTTGTTTTTCCCTATTGTCTTTCCCTCGCGCATGCGCTCTTTTGTTTTTTATCGGGGCCTCTTCGCTCTGCCTTCCCACCCCGGGGGACCGTGTCAAACGGGAGAGACGGCGACACTATCGGCCCTACCAACTCCCCAGTCTCTCTCGCTTTCCAAACCGAATTAGCCAATTAGGCGCGTTATCTATGTTAATGGCAGCGCTCGTTACGCGTGTGCGCGCACTACTGGAGGGAGAGGCGACGTTTTTTATCGCGAGACCGTCAAATTGAGGTATGAAGAGGAGGGGGTAAAAAATGGCCGCCGTTGTTCCTCATACTCTCGAGCCCAATGTAACCATTTTTTTTTTAGTATTCTCATTTTTTTTTCTACTTTGCGCTTAAAGAGACGAGCATTCATCAATGACGTCATGCTAAAAACCAAGGAAGCGCATTTTACTATTTTATTGTAAGTGTTACTCTCTTTTATTTTTTTTTTTAGGTTTGACCAGTTTACTACTTGTATATAGAAGTAAATTTGCATTTTATTATCAAAAAGATAAGGAAAAGGGGGAAAAAATCTCACTGCTATTCAAATGAATATTCATTTGTTTTTATCCATTGCATTTTTTAATGAGAAAGATAAATATTTCTCTTAATTCATATTCATTTTCTTTAATATTTTAAATTTCAAATTTAAAAACTGATGAATACAGATAAGTCTCAAGAAACTTAATGCAAATTTTTTTATATGTGTGTTTTGTTAAACTTGTTAATTACTACTAAATAAATTATGTCCAGAAATTCCGATCTTGCCTGAATTGGTTTATCGGATGACCGCTAAGGCCTTCTCTGCTGTCGTTTTTATTTTTACCATTGAGCGGTCTCTGTTCGTCAGGGACAAACTCCATAAGTACCACTCAGAAATGAGCGCAACTTAATTATAATATAAAATACTTTCTTCCTGTACTTCAATATGCTGTCTATGCTTCTCAAAATCTATTTTTAAAATATATAAATGATTTTATATGATAATGATAATATTGACCCTCTGTGGCACAATTACAGCACGTATGTGGGTTGGCATTGAGTCAGTAAGTTCCATAGTTCTCGCGGATTTATTGGAAGAGGATTGTGCTCTCGGATATCTCGTTCCAACATGTTCTAAACTAGAGGTTCCCAAACAGGGTGGTCGCAACCAGTGGGTGTGCGATAAAACATTCTTGGAAGTGTGAGGAAAAGTGATTGTAATTAATAATAATTAATAAAAAATAATTGATTATCTTTTTTGATTTCATTATCTTTGTACGTTTCAATCATAGATGTAGGTGAGCATACTGACTGATGATCACCTAGTGATTATCACAAAAGTGTACATCTATGCCAATAAACGTCAACTTTTTGTTTCTTCACGCAGTAAGTAACCGCAGCCCCAGAGGTTTATTTCTATTTATTTTCTATAGCAAATACTTTTTACCATAAAACATAAATAATTTTTTTTTGTACGGGGGGTGCAAAGCTTCATTAACATTTTTAGGGGTGCGAAAGACAAAAAGGTTGGGAAATCCTATTCTAAAGATTCTCTATGGGGTTGGCGACTGGGCTCTGGGGCGGCTAGGGTAAATGACGGAAGTCATCTTCGTGCTCGTCATAACGAGAATAGAATTAGTAAGTGTGATTACTTGCGTAGTTTTCTGGCGCATCCGCAAGATATCACTGCGTGCGTTTTCGACCAGCGAGTCGCAGGTTTTTAGTACTCGCTTACAAGGAAAAAGTAGTTTTAAAAGTTAATTTTCAAATACGATTTTTTTTTCTTCTTCCTATTTATTTACTGTTTCTTAAAGGAAAACTCAACGGAAAAATTCGACTTTATTAAGTACCGAAAGGTGCTTTAGGGTATAAGTGCGAGGAAACGTGTCTATCTGTCTGTCTGTAACTCTAACTCCTCCGAGGGTATGAAAGATTTTCAAAATCTGTTTTCGTCAGTCGATGAATATAGTTCATGCCACGAACCAACCACAAATATTGTATATGCGGTTCATTGGCACGTGCACAAATGGTACCTCTATCTTCCCACCTAGCAATTTTCAAAGGGAAGATATATTAAGCAACATATCAAACAAATCGTAATGACGAGATAGAAGCGGTTATTCATTACTAATTTCCTCAGTTGAAGAATATGGTACATGGCACGAACTAATCACAAATGTTATCTAAATCGGTTCCATAGCACGTGCACAAATGGTACCTTCACGACCCTACCTAGAAATTTTCAATGGAGAAATATATTAAGTAATATATCAAACAAATCGTAATGACGAGACTGAAGCGGATATAAATTACTATTTTCGCCAATTAATAAATATGGTTCCGAAAATGAACCATTTTGAAAATGGTTGTAATCGAAACAATGGCACGTGCTCTAATGGTACCCTTATGACACCCTCAAAAATTTTCAATGATAAGATATGGCATGTAATATATCAAACAAATTGGGATGATGTATCATGAATGAATATAACGTAAAATTGTTGATAGTCGAAACTGGTACCAAGGAACCTGGTTTACTGGAATCATTATGGTTCATTGGAACTTTCAATGCAATATATCAAACAACTTAGAATGATGTGTCATAAATGAATACAAGGTAAAATTAATGATAATCTAAATTGGTTCAAAGGTACGTTGTTTAATGGTATCATTGTGGTCCATTAGAAACTTATAATGTTAACATAGGGCGGTTAAAAATATGGTTCCGCGAATGGTTTAGTTTAAGCTTTCGGTACTTGATTATGTCATTCCTTAATGGTTTATTTTATTTTGCACGAGGGTAATAAAATGTATATCATTCAAAAATTTTCGATTTATCCTAATATTTTATTAAGAAAAACGCCTCGAGAGATTAAAAATTGGCCCTCTCGTCCCTTCAGGAGAATCAGCGGAGCAAGAAGTGATTTCCTGCCGTGAACCACTTTCGATTCTACATAACAAAAGAGTTTATTTGCCTTTTTTCAATAAGAATGTCTTTAAATTGTTCTCTGTTTGGATGTGTAAATAAGAAATCCGATAGAAACTTCACGTTTCATAGATTTCTACAATCAGAATCGATTAAGAAGCAGTGGATTACCTTTTGCCAGCGAAGACCTGGTATCCAAATGCGAACAGCATAGTGTGCTCAGTTCATTTTGCTTTTACTATAATTCTACCGTTTTAATTCATTTTCAACTAAAGCGAAATTCATTGAAACTCGAATCTGTTCCAACTCTAAACGGGCTTAATTCTGGTTATCTTCAAGAACAACGACGGCGACAGACAGATATTTGCTAGCCGCCGAAGGAATGAAGTAGGCTTCTCTGCTGTCATAAGGTACGTGCACGAGTAAATAAAGCGAGTAAATTTTTTAAAATACGAATAAAAATACCGTTTTAAACTTAACAAAAGATTTACAAATTACACTAATAACACAATATAACATGCTCATCACTTATAAATAGTGAAACAATAAAATATACGACAGAAACTTAACGCATTTGGAGTAAGCAAAAAAACGCTACGAAGTTGGTCGAAATCGACAGCAGCGCTGTTATTTCGCACATTCGCCGCTCGCCTGATTTTTAGCATTGGTTACTACGAGAGTAATCACACTTATAATTCTATTCGCTACGGTGCTTGTTAAAACCACTGCTAAACCAAACGTTTTCGTCCACGAAGAAGCCGTCACATCCAAGATAAAATTGTAGCATTGTAGGATGAACTTGGTCAGCAACGAATATTCAGGGAGTCCGTGAGACACACCGACCTTCCATGAATATCATGGTCCCAGTTAATACCAGCAGAAGACGCTTCACACAATGACGCCACCACCAAGAACCTTGAGTTGTCTTGATAAGGCATGGGGCTACCATCGAGCTCTCTGCCTACCGTCGGTACAAAACAACACGTAACGTGATTCGTCAGGTCACATTTACTTTCCAGTCTTCACATTTCCAGTCACGACTTCCAGACAAACGAACTTCCCTACACTTTGCAGAAACAAAGGGTTTTCCTATAGGCAAGCCTTAGCCAATTCCCGGCACTTGGTTCTGTTAGCTTTGGTTCTTTTAACCTTGGTTAAAATCATTTGTCAATTGTTGCATAATGGATATCCTGTTTTAACGGAGGAGGTCTCGCCCATAATTGGTCGTCTCTGAGCTGTTACCACTTTTAGATAAAAACTGTGAATCGTTTTTCCAACGTTTGAATACTTTGGATGTTACACTTTTCGAGAATCCAGCCAACTGCTTCATGGCTTCAATCATGGCGTTAGCTAAACGAGCACCAACAATGACTCCCTTTTCTAAATCAGTTAAGTTCTATGATTAGACTCATCCAAATCCTTCTTAAATAAGTACAACCGTTGGCCAAAAGTTTGGCAACTAATAATTTTCAGGCAAGAAGCTGAAAGTAAATTAATAATTCCAAATAACAAAAAATGTTTTCACAGAATTAGGATAGGGAAATGAATAGAGCATTTTTTAGAGTTCATTTACATACTTTATTCAGTTACGAATGATTTATATTTTACAAATAAATAAAAAATTTGCTTGGACAAAAGTTTGGCAACTCCGTAGATCTGCTGCATTCACCATTTTGTGTTGCCACCTTTGGCCTTAATAACATCATGTAGACGTTGTGGTAAGCTCTCATATAATTTGGCACAATAATCAATGGGAATCTCTCTCCATGATGTAGGTATCGCTTGCTTCAATCCTGCCAAATCCTGCGGTGCTTTGGCCCAAACTTTCTTCTTCAATTCATTCCATAAATTCTCTATAATATTCAAATTGGGGCTATTAGCAGGCCATGGAATGGTATCAATTTTTCTTTAAGCTAAAAAGCGTTTAAGTTTGTGTACGGTGATATGACGCATTGTCATCTTGAAAAACACAATAATCATCTTGGAAATGGGTCTCAATAGATGAAATCAAAAACGTGTCCAAATCCCCGGTTGGTGTGACACAGCCCCAAATCATAAATCCTTTTGGGAATTTCACCTTCGCACAAGCAATCTACATTGAATTCCTCTCCCAGTCTTCCACACTGTATGACACGAACTGTTTAGTCCATTGCAGTCTGGCTTTCTTCTGTGACGTAGTCAAATTTGGTTTAATCTTTAAAGCAGAAAAAAATAAATTATTTAAACAAGTAAACACTTAAGAATTTCTGTTATATAATTTTTTGATTTAACCTTTGCTTTATAGTATTCAAACTCACTCTCAGCCAATCCACGACGGAAAGTGCGGTCAGATACTGCTATATTCCGTTGCTTTGCTTTAGCATTCAAGTCCTTTGATGGTGCAAATTTCATTTCTTTACAAATTTTTTTCATTATCCGATCCTGTCTCTTTATGCTGCATCTTGGTCTTCCACTTCTTGCATGATTTCTAATATGGCCAAATTGTATTTCCTTCTTAATTATTTTGCAATTTGTTCCTTTGTGACATTTCAGTAATTTCTGTTTGTGTTTTTCCCTTGCCTGTGAAGTTCAATGATCAACTGTTTTATCTCCATTGTCAGTTCCTTTACAGGATCCATTGTTTCACTGGCATTGGTGGCTGCATGGAGAGATATTATATTAACACCTAAATGATATTTGCATATGCAAATGTACTTACATCTTCAATTATGCTAAATTTCTTATTACTGTGAGTTAAATATTTAGCATAATTCTACATATTTTATCGAGTTGTCAAACTTTTGTCCACGTTTCTTTTGGTTGCCAAACTTTTGTCCACACAAATTTTTATTTAATTTGTAATAAATCACTTATAACTGAATGAAGCATGTAAATGTACTTTAAAAAATGCTCTATTCATTTCCCAATCTAAAATGTATCACAACATTATTTGTTATCTGTACTTATAAGTTTATTTTTAGGTTTTTGCCTGAAAACCAGCAGTTGCCAAACTTTTGGCCAATGGTTGTAGATGCTTGAATCATATAGCCGCATAAAAACGGATTAAAACAAATTTTGCATATGTTTTACACATGCTTCTAATTCGTGTATGAACATAAAATGCCTGTGATTTAAAAATGAACATAAAAAAGGTGACTTAGTTTCGAATCTGCAATCCGAAACATTGAATCATGATGTTTTTAGATGCAACAAATATATAAATATATTAAATAGTACATAAACCTTTTATTTATTTATCAATGGACGAGTCTACAGAATCATGTACATCAGTAATACTGAATAAGGGTTAGAATAACTGAAGTGGGGGGAAATAAGCGCGGGTATCGAGTCTGTCGCTATGTCAAGTAACACAGAGTCTATGTTTAAGGTGCCTTTTCTTACTCGCATCTGTGGTCACAATAGAATGCGGGACCACAAAACACGGCACGTGCACGCTTTTCGCGATATCTAATATCACCAAACGAGTGTATTTTGTATGACGAAAAATTAAAATCATTACATCACCCGTAACGCCCTTTTTAGCCGGCACGTATAGAGAAGAAGGAATCTGTAGAAATAAATATAGCACTTCAAAGCACATAGAAATTCTAACACCAGCGCCTAAATTATAGATAAGTTTAAGTCTTCAAAAACCATCAAAAAGTCTAAATGTTTCAAAATAATAACTTATGAATTAAATTGTGAATAATAAAATATATTTATTGTAATGGAAAAGAGCTTATTCCGCTACACTAACATTCATTAGTCTTCATTCAAAATGCTGAAAGGAAAACATTCGGCTATTACACGGCTAGGTAAGAAAGCATGGTGTAGTTGCGCTTTCTGTTACCACCACACTTTCAATATATTTCATAATACAGGGTCTTTATAATTAAAGTTCCATTTTGACATGGCCATAAAAAAAAACTACTGGACCAAAAGCTATAATACTTGGTAATATTATACAAGAGGCATGGGAAGTTCATACCCACCAAAAAAAAAATTAGTTCAAAAGGTCACCACCAGCATGGAATGGCGCTCTATGCAATATTCGTATACGAAATTAGACACAGTAATACGGTGTAACCTGCTTTCAGTAAATGGTGGAGGCCACATTCAACATGTAACTAATTTTAGTAACGATTAAAGACTTGTTAACCTGTGTCTTCGTGTCTAATTTCGTATACGAATATTGCATAGAGCGCCATTCCATGCTGGTGGTGACCTTTTGAGCGCCATAATTTCTTTTTTTGGTGGGTATGAACTTCCCATGCCCTCTTGTATAATATTACCAAGTATTATAGCTTTTGGTCCAGTAGTTTTTTTTATGGCCATGTTAAAATGGAACTTTAATTATAAAGACCCCCTATATCTCTAAAGATTTGAAGAAAAATTGTTGGTCAAACAACAATGGTCAGGTGACTTCAGTTCCGGCATTTGATTCAAGCCGTGACCACCGAGAGAGGAGGCCTCCGCAATGACACTGAATACATTGTTCATCACATAGATAGTGCACTGTTATTCGTATTTCTACCAATAATAAGCCCTGAATTTGCACTATCTATGATGATGTAACAATGTGTTCAGCTTCATTGCGGAGGCCTTCTCTCTCGGTGGTCACGTTCAAGCCGGCGCCAACAATGGTTAAACGTGCAACAACAATGCAAAACTGTTTCCGTAACACTTTTTGGTGTCGGTTTTCGCATCACGGTTTTTATAGATAAGTGTCCAGCCTTAAAACATTATCATGTTAAAAAATAAGCAAAACAAACCAATAAATGTCACATTTATTACTTGTGTTTAGATCATCTATAACTTTCCCAATGGTTTCCTTTATAATTTACAGCTCTGGAAAGAGAAAGCGCAGTGTTTGCGATTTGCTTTTTGGGCGCTTTAAATTTCTGGTTATGCATTATTATTAAATATTTGAAATTGAAGGGCGAGGAATTTATCTATCTCCTTTTTATTATTGACCGGTTTCTATTCGTCATGATCTTCATCAATCGGAAAACAGTGCGCATTAATTTTAATTTACAGCGTTTGCGTTTAAGTCTCGTTGAAGAGAAATTTATTCACCCATTTAGAAAAGTAATAAACATTCTCCTTAGAATGTGCATAACGCGAAAGTAGTTATAAAATAAATTGATGCCGATGAGGATGGCGAGCAGTACGCCATAGACAACCCAGGTTTAGTCAGTTTTAAAGCTCATTAAATACATTCAAATACCCCTTATAAATTCGAATTTTAATCATGCAGCTAATTAGATTGCACCATTTGGAAAGAAGATGCCGCCAATAATGTTGAGTTAGCATTCAATATAAAAAGCGAGGTTCTTTTCTAATCCTCTTCCAGTTTAAAGACTAGGAAGTTAGTTTGCCAACTTCGGAGAGGCTGTTCTTGAATTATTTTATTAATTTAGAGAAATAATAGAATTTTTAGAGGATTATACTTGATAGATTATACAAAATTTCCTCCCACCAAATTTTTTATGTGACAGTGTACAACTGTGTATGTATTTATGTATGTATATCTCTTTGTGTAGTCCAATCATCCGATCCAATCATGACACTGTATCATCGATCTCATTTGATCAATATGACATCAGTTCCCTCCATTTCCTAAACACCCCCTCCTCCTCCATCCCAACATTTTCTCTCGTTCCCCAGAAATGCGCGTGTGCAGTCCATTGCAAATAATTAAACCACGATGGACGGTTGTAGGAATCAAGGGAAGGGGGGCGCTTCAATTAGGCTCAAAGACCCCCTCAACACCCAACCACCACCCTTACTTCAAAGTCCCCCAGCGCTCTCTCTCTCTCCCTCGCTAGATTTCAATGTTTCGGGTCAATTCCTCTACTGGTGCCTATTGTCGCAGCAAAATAGCCCGAAATAAAGGGGTGGGAGGCTATGACGTCATTGTAAAGCTTATCCGAGTGTTAAGGAAGAGATCGGAAGTTTTTATTGGAATAACTATCCGTTCTCCGATAATGTTGGGACTTTCATAAAGGTTGCGATTGAACAATTTGACCCCATCAACTAAATGGGTCGAGCGTCGCAACATTTCCGAATATTAGAAATACATTTATTTATTTGTTTATATATTTATTTATTTATTTAAAGTAATTTTCTTCATTAATTTTTCTGAAATTATGCTGTGTCATTAAATTACAGTAGGCTACTTCAGTGTTTACTATAATGAATTCGACCTTGAAATTGCAGCCATTTTCACATAAAGTGCAATTTAGACAAACATTTACACCATTCGAACATAATCAAATAGGAAATGGATATTTTGTTTTTTATTAAAAGAAGACTTCTGCCACCGCTTTTCCTTTTGATAGATTGAGTGGTTTCTCTTCCATGTGAAGTCAGTAAGAAAGAGTACAATTTAATTTTAACTTTAACTGCTTGCTTGTTCTCAATAAGCTCCATATACTTACTTATTTTTCAAATCCGCTAATCCGCTAGGATCGCGGGGGCAGCAGCTCTATGAAGGATCTGCAGCCTCGCGATCTTCCACCATCAGGCGCATGTCCAAGCGACTCGAACCCAGATTCTCCATGTAGTCTAGTCAACTGTTTCTAGACCCATCAGCTTGGAAAATAGCAACTGCCCAGGAAGACCAATTTCATTGCCTGATAAAATAAAAGGAGGTATCTTGCCAATAGGAGGAGGGGAAGTAAACTGAAACAAAAGTTAAATATTTAAAATACAGTAAAGTCCGGTTACAGGGACCGCATCGGGAACAGAGGACATGGCTCTTAAATCCGAAGTGTAAGGTAAAAACCATTAAAAATGAACTTAAACTATAAGTTTTTAATAGCCTTATTTTATTGGCCCATTGTTTTAACCATGTCCAAAAGTCGTTAATATTCCTTCCGCTTATCCAATGGGAGGTATTCTTAGCAATTTGCACCCCCCCCTCCTTGTCTATATATTCTCTAGAAATAAGGCTTTAATTTATTTTTTACTTTGGTTTCTCACCGCTGAAGATGGCTACTTGGTGGTAGCCGAAATATGTACCTAGTATTTCATTTCTCCTTGTGGATTAGAGGTTCCCACATGTTGGTTCGTTGAAGAAGCCAAAGTCCTGTAATGAAAAATGTTGAGCAGTTCCCCATAGATGACATCTTCTGTGGTTCGCCATTTCGTCTTCGTGACTAGGTCGGTAGGGACCCCAACTCAACGCGACATTTTCTGTGGCGCTATAAAATAGAACGAAAACACTTTCTGTCACAACTTATAAATTTGAATTTTAGTTGTTCAGCCATGTAAGCGGCAATGTTGGAAAGAGGCTAAAATTTCCTACTTCAATTGTAGGCCCTGTTAGTTTTACGATGTCGAGCAATTGTAATTGGAAATTTAACTGGACACGCCCAGCTTTCTTTTGTTGGAGAAAGTAAACCATGGAAATCACTTAAGCGTTCTTCTTAATTCAGGGTTTAAAGATGAGCAGATCTCAAATATTTATTTCAAACAAAAAGTTCAAAAGACAAATTTATTCCGGCATCACTGAATACAAGAAGGTTTCAGAGTTTCAAAAGCTCGTCTAGAAGTGCCACTGAAGCTACATATCAGCGCTGTTGCTTGTTTATAAGAAAATGGCAACGTCACAGGACTCCGCCTATTGCGTGCTGCACCTTGCGAAGCGTGAATCCATTACTAAAGTGTAACGTCAATTCCTCTGTCAATTCAACAAACAGCCGCTTTTTATAAGCAAACTTATGAATGACATAAAAAAAATCCTGCGAGGACGACTATTCCTTTTCCCATTGCATATGCAACCATCTTCTAGAATTAAAGGAAATGGCAAGAAGGCCACCGTGTGAATAAAAAGCAGTATTGTAAATGCAAATATAGCTGAATATCCATTCTAATAATTTTATTCCAAACTGTGATAAAAACTTTCCAGACACGTATCCTAATTAATATGTCTACGATGTCTAAGGTATTATCAATAGAAACTTGCCTTATTGGTCAATAAATTGGGAGTTCTTAGTATTGTTTTTATCAATGAAATTGGTAGAGACTTTACAATAAAGGGAGAACAGAGGTAATAAATAGCGAAACTAGCCAGAAACTGTTTTTCCCTTCGCATTGCCTTATTCGACTCATTTATGATTCATTTTGGTTCGACAAAGCCTGGTGTGCTCCAAAGTGGTCTTTTCATAGAATATCGCCTATACCACAAGTCTATACGCGAGAATTTTATCATTCTGCCAATAGCTCGCCCAATTGTAAGCAATATCATTACCAAGCGGAAATCTCAAAGAGCAAAGTCAGTGAAACCGCCAAGTGGTAAACCAAAGAAAATGACAGACAGAGATCGTCGAGTGCTAACACATGTGATGCGACGCAGTCGGAAGTCTTCTGCTGAAACAATTGCTACAGAGTTCTGAAATGCCACTGCAAGTACCCCACTACAATCACCATTCGTCAGAACAGAAATCCTGAGCATTCATGGCCACGATGCTTCTCATAAACTCTACGTCAGCAGAATCAATGCGAAGCAATGTTTAAAATCTAGACCATGGGACAATAGAAACACATCTTGTTGAGCGGGGAATTCGAATTTCGGTACACTCTCTGCAATCGGATGGCCGAGCTTATATCTGGCGGATGACCGGAGAACGCTTCATATGCCTGACTCCGTAGTGCCCACTGTGAAGTTCAGAGATGGGTTTCTCATACCAGTATGGAGCTCATTATCATGGGTTGGATCAGAAGAACTTGTTCCACTAGCAGAAATAATGATGTCTGCAACATAAATGTGAACAATTCTGCACTACCAATATTGTGACAACAGTATCAGATTGGATTAGTCCTGTACCAACATGGCAGTGCTCTTTGTCACAAAGCAAGTTGTGTGCAAGAATGTTTTGAGAAGACGGGGGTTGAATAAATGGACTGGCCTACATAGAGCTTCTATATACATTCGGCTGAACACCCGTGACTGACCTCGTCCGCCTTCTTGGGAAAGAATGGAAGGAAATTGCTGAAACTCTCTATCAAATTCTGGTGGAGTCTTCTTCACAAAGAAGAGGGTGGAATAAAAGCAAAGGGGTGGGGGGGGGGGTGGGGGGCTCAACACTTACTACTTTTCGTAACATCATAGTTGCAGTGTAAAAGCATAGATGTCATGACTCTTTTGATCACACAGTACATATAATTTGACCATTGAGATGACCATCGGAAATTCAGTTTGAATAAATGCATTTTCTTACAACAAAGACCGCAAGTCCTCCTATAATTGACTTGTATAAGCAGAATCTGAAGTGGGAAAATTATTTTAAACTATGTTATTGTTTGCATTTACAGTCTGTAAAGAAAGTCTTCATACTCTTGCAATAATAAATAAAATATTGCCGAAAATAAGATCATTTTTCCCTGGATATCATGGTAATATACTGTAGTTTATCACGAGAAATCATAAAACACATTAAATTTATGCTGTGTAATATGAATGTGTCAAACATTTACTTCATTGACGCCAAAAAATTCAAACCCGTGTAATGTGCTAATATTTTTTATTGAAATGTTATATTTTAAAATACCGTATGTCCGCCTTTAGCTTTAATCAAGGCCTTTACTGTTTGTCATAGTAGGGTTCAATAAGTTCCATTCTTCTGCAATGGCTGTTTCTAGTTGTTGCAGACTACTTGGTCTACGTTTAGCAATATTTGACTTGATAATTGCCTACAAATCTTCAATTACATTAATGTGGGGTGATTGGGGGCCAATCCATCGCACGAATTCTTTCCTTTCTCCCTTCTCTCTCCGAACCCTTACCAGTCCATCCGTTCCAAACACCTTGGTTTCATCGCTAAAGATGACACGTTTCCAGTCATCTATTGATCATTCTTGATATTTTTGTGCCCATGCCAAGCGCAACTGTTTGTGTCGACGAGTAAGAAGTGGTTTCGAATGGTCTGGGTTGAAACCTCTGACCCATATTCCTGTTTCATCTCCTCATTTAACTTTGGTGCAGACAAGTGTGGATTGTTTCCCTCGTATATTTTTTCTATTATGCATCGGTCCATTCGTGAAATAGCGCGTTTTGGTCTTCCTTGAATTGGTAAATCAGCCACTGTGCCAAACTTCTCATGTTTCTTGATGATGGATACTATTGTTGACACTTTCAAGTCAAGTTGTTTGGCAATTATCTTATATCCAAGGCCCTGATTTCGGAAGTGGATAACTTTTTTCCTGATATCCTTACTCAGTCGCTTTCCTGTCATCTTATTTAAAATAAATAATCAATATATGATGTTCTATTATTTTATAATGGAATATAAATCCTATATTTACCTTTATTCACCTTTAAATGAACATGGATGTTGAAAGTGTAACGTATAATGTCAGCTAAATCTGTAACTGTACGGAAGTGATGATTTTTTGTATGTTATTTTTTAGCAAATTTTTATTACGACTTTAGTATGCAATTTTTAAGGAAAAACACATTAGTTTTGAAAAAAGGGGCGTTGAGAAGATATCCAACAAAAAATGAAAAAAAAAATTGCAAGGGTATAAAGACTTTCTTTACAGACTGTATGTAGTTTGAGAATAAAGATGAATTTCTCGCTTAAACAAAATTTTTAAGAATAAAAACTGAGCAATTATTCTAAATAATTTTTTTTAAATTTACGTATACAATATCGACAAATAACTTAAGCAATAATATAGAAGAGTCCAAATACATTAATAGATACGTTAAGTACTTTTTCTTTAACTGCTGCAATCGATTTAGATGTTCAAAATGACCACTATTAGGAAGATATCGAGGAACGTCAATAAACACTACGGAAATGCAAGTACATTCTTGGACCCCTCTGTGTATGTAAAATGGTGCTTTATAGAAATGCAAAATTTTCCACGTTTAAGAAAAGAACTAGTCCCCATTTGTATATTCACTCACATGGTGAATGTCGCTCTCTTTTACCGTTTCTGCCACTTTACCCCCTGTCCCTTTCAGCCTATCCTCTACACTATTTTATTTGCTCTGTTACCTTAATTCTGTATAGATGATCGTAAAACCCACACAGATCTGACCCATTCTTGAACTTTCATATTGTTACAAAAACTACAGCCCACCAAAATCTTTTCATTCAATAATGGGCGAACGGGCATATACATAAGAAGAGAAAAATAAAACTATCTTTAAATTATATAATTCTTCCCGCGTGATTTCTAAATTCTTTTCAAAGGTCGGGAATCGATTTCGGTTGAATATACAGGGTGTTTCATAATTGGTGTCCCGTCTTTAGGTCCAAATAACAACTCAAGGGGAACAGATTGGGGGAAAATGAATATTGATTATTTGGTTTTAATGTCCCCTAATTCAGAATAAAAACATTTCGCATCTCTGGGGGTGAAGGGGTCAATTTTGAAAATTTTAATTTTGTAGGGGTAGGGGTTAGACCCCAAGTGTTATTTAGAAATTTGTAGAGCATCATGCAAAATGTGGGTTTAGCAAAAAACCCGGTGAAAAAATCTCATCCCCTGCCCTTTATCGAGTGGGTAAAGTGAAAGGTATGTAAAATTTTCAAAATTTACCCCTTAACCTCCAGGGACGCGAAATGTTCTTATTCAGAATTAGTGGACATCAAAACCAAATAATCAATATTCATTTTCCCTCCGCCTATTCCCCTTGAGCCGTTATTTGGACCTAAAGACGGGACACCAATTATGAAACACCCTGTATACAAAATCGAGAAATTCTAGGAAGATAATGAATGCGGCAGTATTTGAATGCATAAATTCCAACACTTGTTCCATTCAAGTTTTATTTTTTATGTATATCCATGAGAATCAGATATTAACACATTATTTAATGAATCGCAAGAATTCCTGTCATCGTTCGAAGCGAGATACAATTACTCGAAATTCTGTTTTTAAATATTTACGATTCGATTATCATGACACAAAGCTACTCTAAACGTTGGGAGGTCCACCGGTTGGTTGGTGGTCGGGTAATTTGGACTTTCTTCTTCTGTTTACGTTTCGGGGCAGCCCCGTCATGCTTTCTTTATTTGTGGTTTTCATTACGATCAATGCTGTTTTGTGTTCTTTTAGTCACGCCTTCCTTTTTTTTTTCTTTCCTCTTTATCAGTCTAAATTACTAATAACTGGTATTGGAGTTCTTCCCTTTGCGCTCAATGAAGGAACTTTGTGTGTCCTAATTCTAATTCATGTAATGGATTTTTACTAGATCGCATTTCAAATAAATATTTCTATAATTCGGCTTTACATTTTTAATACTATATTTCACATTCATAATGATTCACATTGAATAAAACTGAGGAACAGATTTCGTATATTTACTAATGGAATAGCAAATGGATAAAAATCTTTTATATTTTTAAAGATATTTTTGAAAATAAACCTGTTAATGCTAAAACATCTTCAAGAATGTGGTAAATCTATCCAAAAAGAGAAATATATATATTTAGAAATTATAAAAATTATACAATAATTTATCTGAACTATCTTCGACACTAATTGGCTTAAGAACATTTTTTTAAAGTAGTTTTACCTAATTGGCAGTATAGTTTATAAAGCTACATTCTACTGTATCTGTCAATAACGCCAGCCAGAATTGCGGAATTAATGTTGAGTTTTTAAACTTTGATTTTCAGAAAACGAAGGCCCCAATGAAAATCATCTTAGAGTATGCTTAATTATAGATCAATCACTGTCAATATCAAACAAATTAAAAGTGGATTTTCTCAAGGCTCCCTTTAGATCCTCTTCTGCTTATTATTTGTTTGTTTGAGTTTGTTATTTATCTAAATTTAAAAGCGCTAGAATCTCTATGCTCCTGCCGAAGATGACTCTGTGACTGATTTGTATTACTTTTTAATAAGATATTGATAAATTCTTTACTTCTACCATAATGTCTTATCATTTATTCGAGAAAATCTTGTCTATAATCCTTTCTTATTAAGTCGTGGTAATAAGATCAAGTTGCTAAAGTGGAGGATCAAAGAACCAACTAAGAAATATTGCCTTACACGAAGTTTTAGCCGCGATTTTTAATAATGCTAAAAAAAGAAATGTCTTCCCTCTTTTATCCATCTCTAATTCTCTTCCAGGGCGCCTTTTGCCTGTAGAAGAGGATTGATATTTTATTTACACTTATCATTATCCCATTATTGAATCTCACACTCCATTAAATAAAAAGACCTGCGGGAAACAAATTAACATTATAGGACTTTTGATAATTTTATCATGAAAAATCTTTTGAGGTGATTTTTAAATTATTTTTGATAACTGAGATATTTGTTGAGATAAACATAAATTATTCATTTTATCACAATCCTCATCATACCATCATTCATCTGATTCTTAATCGGTGAATAAATTCAAAAGGACGTCGACAAGAACTTCAGAACAGCCAAATGATCTAATGAAGAAGATTACCCAAACCATATGAGCGAGTTGTTCTTTTCCATTTAATGCGAGCTATTTGCAGACAAGTGTGTGTGCGTCTAATGATTTACACGAGTCATCTCGACCTATTTCACAATTATCTTGAGCATTCTTTACAAAGATTAGCGTTTATGTTGGAAGTTTAGTCGTGTCAATCTGACGCCCATTGCACACCGTTTAATAAGACTTTTTACGTCTGCATTATGAAGCCCCCATTCTTAGCTACTCCGCTATGAAATCGAAATAAGATAGATGTCTCCCGTCTTCAATATCTTTCAAAGTCTTAATTTGGCATTATTCATTCGTCCTTCCGGTCAGGTTCTCATTAATTCTGCCTCTTCTCCTTCCTTCAGTTAAGAAAGGAGAGATGCATTTAATGGTCGACAGTTCCTTTCTCCCTCATAAGGCTTATTTTGTCGTGGCGCCTGTTTGTGTCGGGTCCCATTGGTCAGAAATATTGTTTCCACGCCGAGCGATAACTGATCCCGATGTCTCCTCGTCATTCCGGTCGGCGCATGCGCACTCGAGCGGAAGTGGACCCGTTCGCTGCCACAACCAGGCAGTGTCACCACCACCACTACTCTCCCTTGCTACTCTCTACGCAAAGACCGGCCCAAATGGAAGTGACCCCCCTCTAGGACCACGCCTCCTTGTGTCACGGGCAGTCGGAGACCTCAACAAGGGCACCTAAAACCTCTTCCTCCCCATATCTGTTGCTTTAACCCCCCTCCACCTCCCAAATGGACCCGTCCGTCCTTCCGCTTGATTTACACATCTCCACACCAAGTGGGGCTTTCGATACACTTTTCGCAACGGGGACGAAAAGACAGTCAGAGGGGGTTATGACGTATCCCACTTATTAGAGGGGGGGGGGGAGGAGTGCGAAACGTAAGGGAAATATTTGTTTTGCAATTACATAGATGAGAATTTCTAATGAAATGACATCCTCCTTACGTGATAACTCTTTCCGTGCGTGACCTATAGGGGAATTATGAATCTCTACAAACAAACTCAACGTATAGTGAACATATGCGAGGTCTCGTGCACATGCCAGTCGGATCCTATGGATTTGAAGTGGCCTAGATTCGAACCAAGAACTTTGAGCATCCGACTCACCATCAACAACAACAATAACAACGCCTTAATCCTCCTAGGAGGGTAGGCAGCACATAGAAAGAGAGAAACTTAGCTTTAAATTACTCCAATTAAATGACTCCACACATCCAATTTTTGCTTCTTCCACTGGAGTCATTCTTTTATTCATACAAGTTCGCCTTTCAGAACCATACAATCTCAGATACGGTTGACTGATCCCGCCATACTTTTCATGGCCTTCCTCTTCCACATTTCCCATCGACATGGCCAGCATACAATCGTTTAGTCAGTCGCTCGTCACTCATTCGTTCTATTTTCTCAAACCATCTCAAAGCAGACTTGCGGATTACATCCACTACATTTCTCTTCACTCAACACGTAACTTTTACATTGTCATTAGGAACACGGTTCCATCTAGTCACAGAAGCCATCTTATATTTCTTTTGCGATACCCAAGTTTCAGTTCCAAACGTTAACGTTGATAGCAACACTCTTTCATGTATAGCCGTTTTTGTGCGCACTATTAAGTTCTCATTCCTTGCATACTTCCCCAGGGCACCCAAGACCTGCAGTCGAGCTCTTCTTCTCGAAATCTTACAACCATGACCACCTTCTCTTTCAAATATGCTTTAATATACACAAATCAATTCACTTTCTCCAGACAATGTCCATTCATCTTTCTCAAACACAAATATCTTCGTTTTATCAACATTGACTCTCATATTTTGCTGTTCATACACATCATTGAACTTTAATACAAGCACACTTAGTAAACTAGCTTCACTCTGAAAAAAAGGATAGTATCACCACTCACCGCTCTAACCAACTGAGCTACCGCAAACACGGGTACTGGCGCCACCTACGTGTCCTTATACGAGGGCCATTGCGGAAAGACGTAGCTAAACAAACTCGGTCTTACACCCGAATTTGTGGATGTCAGAGAAAAAAGAGGAAAGAGTGAAGTGGTGCCATGAAATCCTAAATGGTGATGAAACATGGCTTTATCACTGTGACCGCTGAGGAAGAAACCCTAAAGATTTCGAAGCGCAGAAAAGATTGATGGTACATGAGAAAGTGTGTTCCATAAATGCTGAGGAACTGGCGAGTCAAAGCACCCAAAATTGGATTTGGAGGTTAGTTGTGGCATGGGGAGAACGCTTCTGCTCGTCGGGCAGTTCGGACTCCAGCAAGTGAAGTGGTAATTGATAAAGGGCCAATTGTTGTGGAGTTCGTGAGCCACTACAGGGTGATTATAAAGTCACTATACATTTTGATGAAATATCCGTTTTATTGGAGCAATTACAGTATGCATCAACCAGATATCATACGAGGACACCTTCTTAGTACATTTCAATGTGTCCCCCTTGCACATCCTGGGACAGCTCCCAACGTTCCACCGTGGCCCGGAAAACATTGCGCAACATAGCCGATGTAATGTCCTCCACCACGGCTGTAATCCGTTGTTTCAGCTGTGCAATGGTGCGTAATCTTGACCTGGTACAGCTTGGACTTGATAAAACCCCCACACAAAGAAATCCATGGGGATCAAATCTGGGGACCGTGGAGCCCACAACCTTGGCGCGCACTGACGAAGCCATCTGCCTCGGAATGCGCGAGTCAGGTAGTCCAGAATGATGTTGGTAAAATGGGGTGGTACCCCATCCTGTTTGAACACAACAGTATCCTATATCCCATCATCTCGCAACTTTGGCTCCAGGAATTGCTCCAACATGTCGAGGTAAACGGTACCATTGATAGTCCCCTCGGCAAACATGAAGGGCCCATAGACCTTTGACTGTGTAACTCCCATCCAGACATTCGCTTTGGGTGTGTTTGGGTGTGCAAATAAATGAAAATCGTTAATGTTTTCACCAAAATGTATAGTAACTTTATAATCACCCTGTATAAAAAAATTAAATTTCTCCAGAGACTTCGTAAATTTTCAGTAAATGATCTTGAGCTTGATACAGATAAAAAAACAGCTTATCATTTTATTCCCGGTGTGTCTCCCGATTACGTCATCCATGTTACTCGGCGGACCTAGCTATTGCGCCGCCGTGATAAATGAGTTTCATGGGGTTCGATTTCCTTGCGGTGAGGACGTCGTAGCCGCATACATAGGTGTTATTTTGGGTGTCTTCTAAGTCGACTGGAAACAAGCCTTTTCTGATTGTTTTAAACGGATGAATCTGTGTGTAGCTCCCAGTGGAGAGCACTTTGAAAAAGATTCAGAAAAGTTATTGTTTTAATCCTCTTGTGTTGTTCGTGGCACAACGTGAATCGGATGCTAACGATTCGAAATGGTTCCTGGTTCGAATCCAGGTCGATGATTTTTTTTCCTTTTTATTTCCATCTATTTTAACACTATAAGATACTACAGTATATCTGTTAAGATCCAATTTACAATATTCTAACTTTGCTGAGAAGTTTGCCCATTAGGACTAATTCCGACGCTTAGCGTATGAAAAGTTACTTTTATTCATCCTCCAGGTCCCGATGAAGACGTGCGTGCGACATTCGATGGAATAAGTGTTATAGACGATAATGATAACGACGATGATTATGTTCTCTAATTGATACGAAGCGAAATGGGAAGAGAGGTTGAGGGGATGGGTCCTTAATATAGACAGAAATTAGAGGAGTGATTTTTTAAACGCTCATTTAGATATTTGGCCTCATTTCATTCAGTCGTTCTTCTCCATTTCCCACAATTCTCCTCCAATTGGTTAACGGTTTCAGAGAGAGAGAGAGAGCTATAAGAACGAAGGAGTAAAGAATTACATTTGCAATTCAAAATCACTCCGTTTTTCTACCCCCATCGCTACGATAAGCCATTTTCTTCCGTCGTTATCCTTTTTTCGAGGGCGGCGTTGAGTTCCGCCCAGCCCTGACTGATTTGTTAGTTTTTCAAATTAAAAACATCAACCCCCCTCCTCCCCAACCCCGTTTTTTCAGTGAATATTTTCTCCCAATGGTCGTTGTAATGGAGATGAAGATTTCGGGGTGCCTTCACTTTTACAAATTCTGTTTTGGACCGTACTTATATCTGAGGAATCGTATTATTGGCCTAGCAAGGAAAGAAATCTTCGGATATGATGTGAAAACTATTTTTGTGTAAATTGCGGACGATTTTTCTGGTTTAGCGTTGCATCCATGAAGAAAATACAGGATAAAAATGCAGCATTGCAGGATGAACTTGATCGGCAAATCCGTGGAACATATCCGACCTTCCCTGAATATCAAAGGACCAGTTCCATACCACGACACTATCACCAGAACCTAGAGTTGTTTCGATAAGGGTTCCCGCCACACACTGACTATCGTCCGTACAAAACAACCGTATACACGCTTAAACTCACCCAACTCCTCCTTAAATAAGTACATTTTTGAATCACATGACCTGAAACTATTTTGCATTAAAAACGGATTAAGACAATAAGTTTTCTACATGTTTTAATTCACTGTGTGTATATGTGTGAGCCTTCTAACTGCTTTAGCTTGAATTTTGTCCTATCGCAGAGTTCAAAAGGGACAGTAAACAGCTGATTTCCCATGAAGAGAAATCAGGTTCTCACCGTTCTATCTGCTTCCTTGCTAATTTTGTATTTCATCAGCTGAAACTAAGCGAAGCAATTACAAACACATAAAATAAAAACGTTTAAATCCAACGAGGCATCGTAATTGCCCTCCTCACCTAGCTTCCCAAGGCGAGATCGAATGGCGCCCTATTCTACTCGGACTCATTATCGCTGTCGTTATCGTTTATTATTTTTAAAATAATTTCTTCGCTCGACTACTTATTGGAAGGTTTGCTATTGAAAGGTTCCTTATAACATACTGTCGTCAGTCAAGTGTTTCCGCAATTATCTCCTCCGACTCATTGTTGTTATTATTGTTGTTTGTGTGGCATGCGGCTCAAAATAGTTTCCAATTTTCCAGCGGCATTCATCATGGAGTGGTGTCCCTCGTCGGTTTCCCTTTCCCATTCCCTTTTAGACAATTAACAAATAACAACAAGATAATTCTAGGTTAGGATGTACGAAGAGCGTTTTTGAGTGGCGTGGCGATGGACTTGTCATCGCTGGCTGTCACTGTCGAGTCCCGTCGCCGTCCCCAGGACAGTCGTCGCCTCCCTCATTAACACGCCCGACGGCGGCCACACATTCTTTTGTTCGACTTTGTACAGACAATAAGGGGGCGGGCGGAAGAGGGAGTGTGCGGACTGTCTTCTTTTTTCAACAGGGAGCGGCACAAAAATGACAATTCTAACCTTAAATTGGGGGGTCGAGTCTTAAAAAGAAGATGACAAACATTCTGAGCAGGCCCAGAAATTTTAACATGGGAAGATGGTCTTGAAAGAGTCTCGCAAAAGTAGTTTTCCAGTTATCTTATATACTAAAACTCTTGCGTGTATTTATTTATTTATCTGTAATTCTATCTCCTCCTAGACGGTTTGAGCTAGCGACTTGAAATTTTCAGGCTTATCAATAAAGGACCTGCTCTATCGCCATAAATCAGACCCCCCCCCCCCTTCCCCACTTTCTGGGGTTTTCATTTAAAATTATCTGCTTTTGCTTTGTAATTCCCCTCAACAGATGGCACGGGCGGGCGAAGCCGCGGGTAACAACTAGTCTATGACTAACAGTTCCGACACATCTCAACGAAAATGCAGTCGTACATATAGACATGCGAAGGAAATTTTTTTTATCATCAATTAATGGAACAAAAATGTGATCATTTGAAGGGTTTGAAAACAATATATGCTTGAATTGTCGAGGGTGTAGGCGGCCATTTTTTCAATCCTGCGAAACGTTACAAAAAACGTTAAACGAAATGCCTTGATGCCACGAATATATCCACAATTTTCAAACAATTACACTTAGTCCTAACTGAGAAATTGACAATGAATCTTGGCTGGTAAGTTTTGGACCACTAATCTTGGTAATCGTGACAGGGAAATTATATTATCATAACAATCCATAACCGGCGTCACTTTCTCATTTCCTCTCCAACTGTAGTAGCCGCAGTTAAGGTCAATTATCAAGCTTCATGTTATGCTCCAGAAATCGCCGTCAGAGGTATCCACGTTACCTGAGAAAGCTTACGGTAAAAGTTAGTTTCCTTGCATGCAAAATTGCATGCGCAAAAGCGTTTCTGCGTTGCACACAAAAAAGCATTAGAATAGGTCAGTTTCCATGCTGTTTTCGGAATCCCATTTGGAACCATTGTCAGATAATTTGTTTAAACAAGAGTTGTGTTTTTAGGACAGAAAATAATTTTGACAATAGCAACCACTATTCCAGAACGTTGTTAAAAAATACGAGAAGATACTAAAAAAAAAAAACAAAAAAAAAACAAACAAACAAGAAACGGCAACCATCACCACGCTCACGACAAAGAAGAAAGAAGAATGGAAGAAAGTTCTCGTCCTCCCCTTTAATCCAAACTTAATTTTGGTCTCAAGAATATTTGTAAAGAATTCAACTACAAGATAAGGTTTAAAAGAGATAATACCATAGAGAAAAACTTAAACAAGATAAAAGACTCAATTCCTCAGGAAAATTGTTCAGGCGTCTACAAATTCGAATTTGTAGAGAAGTCAACAAGTCATACATTAAAAATGCAAAAAATTGGCGTTTCGTCCTTCGCAGATCATATCCTTAAAGAAGATCACGAATTTTCAACAGATCTATTTAAAATTGTACATACTTGCCAAGCAGGGCTGGCTCAAGGTACCGGCAACTCGGGCAGTTGCCCGGGCGCGCCATGTGCTTAGTAGGGTGAAAAGGACGCCAGAAGTTTAGTTTGCCCCAGGTCGCCAGCAATCATAGCCGGTTTTCTTGCCAAGACACAAAATTATTACCGTTCTTAGAGTCTGTTGTAATGGTTAAAATAAACCATCCAATCAGTTATTGAATAGTAATGACGATCCTGCTCCAGTAACTGAATGGATGCCACTAGCCAATTATATTGTTAAGTAAAACGTTTGCAATTTGTTATAATTTTCATCTACTCTGATTTGCTCGCAAATAAAGCCTTGTCACATAACCTTCTTCACTCGCTGATGAAGTTTGCATAGCCAAAGAAAGTACATGACGAGTCATTAAAAATTTCTGTTGTGGAATAGTGGTTTCTATAATCAATATTATTTTCTGTCTCAATAGCCTTATGTAGTTTAGGAGGTGTTGCTTATCTCCACAGTTTCTGGCCTATTTTGTTATTTAAGAGTTGTGTTATTTTATATCTTAATAACATACAGTGTTAATAACTCATTTTTAAACAATTTTTATGAACAAAGAAATAAAAATTTTAAAAATTCAAATTAATTGCACAGGCCAACAAAAAATAAACTTTTTAAAAACTTTTTTAACGGTAAGAGATGATTCTTTGTGTGCTGAATCCATAGTTGATCTCAGATTTTTTTCTATCACCCAGATATTTCTTGTTTTTCAATGAAACATTTTAAATTATTCAAAGTTTGCGGTCTGATAAATTTTCTTGTGGCCCAAAAATATTGCAGCCGCTTCTCTTCACACCCATTACTTTAACATTGCAGTCTCTATGACGTGATAAAAAAAATCTAAAAGTAGATTTCGTTGAAACTAAAAACTACAAGAATAAGGTAAATTCATTCAAAAAAGTTTTATCATTGTCGAGGGTATTTCACCAATTTCAGGATAATTTTTGTGTGCAGAAACCAAAAATGACATTGGTTTTGTTCGATTGGCTCTAGTTTTTGAGATACAGTTAAATCTCAAAAATCCGGTTTTCAAAAAACGCACTCTTCGGGGTTGAAAGTATTCCGCCCAAGGAGGTGACGACCGTATATATATCCGTGTTACTTGGTTTTGTTTATCTAGCACATTCATTGTATACTATAAAATCATTGTTCTGAAATCATTTTTATTGATTTTGCAGGAAACTTGGCTTATTTTCGTCGAAAGTGCTTGCATAATCCTGTATTCTCCACAGAAGTTAAGAACTAACATCACAGCCTTTGTTAGCCTATTTTGATGTGAAACTTGGAGACCAAGACAAGCTTTGTATATGCAATTTTTCCAATATCTCATAAACTACATCCAGTACAGGAAAGTTGGTGTCAATTTTGAAATCAGCAACCCAAAATTAAATAAGTCATAAAACTATTGACAATGAAACTCGTGTTGACCAGTGTAATCTAAAGGTTGCTTTTAAATTAGCTTTTAAAGATTCGCTTGAAATAATTTCAGACCTAATTGTTTGTTGGTTGTGATTGTTGGGTGTGTTGTGGTTGTTGGATGTGTTGATTGTTGATGTATTATTGTCAGATGGTGCTGCTATTCTCTATGCATTCCGTCCCGGTCAGATCGGCATTCTATACCTCGCTCAGCATTCCAACCGAAATGTTTGCACGGGCGTCTCAGACCGCGCCATGTTGTTGCTGCAAATGGTGGTTATTTTGAAAACACTGTTTTATACTTTTTCCCCGTCAGCAGCGCCATCTGTTGACGAACTTTATAACTAATTTTGAAACTTGGTACGAATAAATTCCCTGATTTCCTTAGCAGAACGCAGCAGACCGTACATTTCTATCGCCTTCCGTTTTTCGTTAATTCATTTTTCAAATCGTCGCTCATTTTTGGGACACCCGGTACCATTAGCGCTCATGATAACGTGAATTATCAAAAAATAAATTAATAGAATAATCAAGTGACACACCCAGTATCCAGAGATGACCAAATTGGGCCTGAAGTATTAAAGCGATCCAAGGTGTACATTTTTTTTTTTATTTTCGTTTTAATTCATTCAAAAAACAAATGTTTTATCCTTTCGCAACAATGTCGGGATGCGTTGTTGCGAAGGGAATCGACGTCACAGGTGACGCTGGGCCAATAGGGTGTCGTTGCGTTGTCGCTGCGTTGGCAGTAGAACGAGGCGTCTGATTTACGAGCGTCGCTCTCCCTCTCCATTGTTTTCTCCGCGGTGGCGTCTGCTTTTGCACGAGGAGAAACAACAGCCACAACACGAATCATTAGGCAACTTCCGGCGACACTTAATGAGATAATTGTCCCTAAAAACAGTACGAGAAGTATAACGTCGCTCTCTCTCTCTCTCGTTCGCTCGCTCTTTCTCTATGTGTATGTGGCGTGTGTATGTGTGTGTCTGAGTGTAGAAACACGCAAATGAGAAAGATAATGACCATTTTTGCTCGTTTACAGGTGAGAAAGCGAACACTCCTGCTAATTAAACAAGCCGTCGGTTATGAATAATAATGAAGGGAGGAAAACGGTTTTTCGTGTTGTTGGTTATTATTACTGTACCCATTAGGCGTTTCTCTCTTTCTCTTTCTTTCTCTCTCTCTCTCTCTCCCTTTCTTGCTTTCTTTCTTTTCAGGCTGTTGTCGTTGTACGCAAATTGTTTTGTTTTTATGTTTCCCTCCTTCGTCGGCGAAACAAAAACGAGATTCGACGTTTGTTGTTTCTAACATTTTTTTAATTAAACCATAAGAAAGCGACAAAAACCTAAAACAAATTGTGCCTCGAAGAAAGGGTAGTTGAAAAATTAATTTAAAAAAGCGCCAAAAACATTTATAAACGACACTAGTCTCCCATTTCGGTAATAGGATGGCTTGTTTCAAAAATTAATAAACGTTTGTCACGATTGATCATGGCGGCTCCTCACTTATTTATGCAGGATGTATTCAGAATTTTTTTCGGACAGATTAGGAAGAAAAAAACAACAGTTTCTCTTCTTTTAATAGGGTTACAGATAAAAAATTCATGAGACAATCGACGTCAACACAAACTGTCCTTTCTATTACTCTGATGGGTTCCCATTTCCTTTCGTGAAAAACAACTCTCATGGAACAAAAAAGCAACGTAGTTTAAATACAAAATTCACATACAGATCTAATAATATCTTATACAGTTGTACACAAATTTATTATGACCACTCCTCAGTACTTCGTTTGGCCACCTTTTGCCTTTAATATTGTGTAGATTAGTGGCATGGACTCCACGTGATCTTAATAAGTGGTTTGAGGAATCTGAGACCATGCTTAATGAATAGCACTTTTCAGTTGTGTGAGATTTGAAGATTGTCGATCCAGCTGTCTGATGGCTTTTTGAACCTCATCCCAAAAATTCTGAATGGAATGGAGATCTGGAGATTGTGGGGGTCACGTAAGAAAAGTAAACTCTCCTTCATGTTCCTGAAACAACTGTACAATAGGAACACTATGACAGAACGCATTATCTTGTTGAAAGTAGCCATCTCCATTGGGATAAACCATCAACATAAACATGCAGTAACGCTATTTAGATATGTTGTACGATTCAGAGATAATTTGAGAGGATCCTTGATTAAGGTGTTCTGTTGCCCTTCTGCTGTATTTTGCAATTCTCGACACTCGCCGTTCTACCTCTGCATTCGCTAGTCGATGACGACGACAAGTTGCACGTTGAGACCCAGTTTTTTGGCTGACATTTTTTAAACAATTGAACAACAGCTGCTTCAAAATAATTTTAAAAGAACCTTGTCCTAACAAGGCTGTACTTAATACAAGGGGATTCGAAAAGAACTTGGTTTCGTGATTTTTATTGTGAGAAGTCTCTAGAAGCAAGGTCATTACAAAACACATGTGCCTGATGTCCACGAGACTTTATTCGGATAGTACCGCATATCGCCGATTCCACATTTGACTACTAGGAGCAATACAGCTCGGAATCTGGCATAGATAGCATGACCTCTCGATTTCCCGCTCTGTAAATTTTTCTTATGGGCAACGTCAAAGATCAAGTCAACTGTCCTCATTCACTCTGAATGAACGCTGCAGTCGCCACCATCTGATATATAGTATCACGCAAGGATATCACATAGAGCATCTCTGTCTCAAAAAAACTTTCAATTTTTCTACACATGTACCTTACTTTATATTGAAGTTTTTAAAACCAGAAGTACTTTTTAAACGCCCGGTATATCGCTGAATGATATAAACTACTGAATGATAAGGATTTTACTCTAGAAAACATTACTAACTTTCACAGATGTCTGATATGGGTGTTCTTTGTGACACAACATCTAGCTTGCCTCACACATGTCATGTCCATACTTACTTTCTGGACATACCTCGTAATTGCTGATATAATACAAAAAGGAGGAACTAACTCATCGAGCAGTTGCCCGGCAGTTTAATGTGAGCAAAATGACTGTAACTGAACTTCGTCAACGTTTCAAGGTGAAAGACACAGTCATCTGAGCTACAAAACCCGAAGACCTCGATCTACACAATTACGGCGGTACAAAATCCTTAAACGACTGTCCATTATAAAGGTAGAGATGCCGGAAACTGTGGACAATGATGAACACAACAAACAAAGAGAAAACAGTCTGATCAAAACAGAAGACCTTTCCAAGTTCTTAGCAGTATAATACCCTCTAATTTCTCACAAGTACCATATGACTCGATTGAAATTTGCATGAGAACCCATCAACTGGGCGACCACCGACTGTGCTAAAATTTATGTTGTTTGGTTGTGATGATGGTATTAAGTATGTTCGAACCCCGGTAGGCGAAAGAAACAGTCCTCGTTACCAACTTCCAAGTGCCAAGCATGCACCAGATCGTTATGGTTTGGGTTTGCTTCAGTCGTGAACATATTGGTCTATTGCATCAGATCGAAGACATCTTGGACAAAAATAGCTATAGAGAAATTTTAGTACCATTTTCCAAAAATAAAGTGCAACGAAAATGGGTCTTCAACAAGACAATGACCCGAAGCACCGTCTGGAATTGTCAAACAGTGGTTAAAGTTCAAAAAAATTCGTTTACTTGAATGGCCTTCGCAATCTGCGGAATTGGGCCCTATTGAGCGCCTACAGACGATCCAAAGTCAAACGATGCACAACTAGACAGGAAAATTTGACGTTTTGCGAAAAGTATTGGAAGAAACTTCCTTAGAGTTTTTGTCCAGCTTGGTGGATTGCATCAATCCAGCTTGGATACCTCGTCAATGCCAATCAGTCATTATGCAACCAAATACTAGAGTTACAGTTTTCTGTTGCTAGAATAAGTTGTTTACTGAATAAATGAAAAAGCAAATAAATGACAAGTGGTCGTTTATTTATGAATTCATGTTTTCATCGTTTTCTTATTCTTCACGAATCACTGTGCAGTCGCATGTTTCTTGTAATCTCTTGTAATCCTTTGTTTTAAACTATAAACCTTAGTGTTGATATCATTAACTCCTTATCCCTTCTCCTTGGTAATTAGCATAATTTTTTTGCTACTTTCATATCAAATGCGTTAGGCTTCATTTATTACCTTCACCAGGTGTTGGTTCCGCCTGAAGCCACGGGGTCGCTTATCACCATAAATAATTAATTTTTTTTTAAATAAAATAATAAATGACGCTGCATCTCATTTTTTTTACCATATGCTAATCTCTTCACTTGTATATAACATTAAAAGAGCCTTACGATTATACAGAATTTAGACTTGTTATTATGTTTTCCTAATAACCTCGAAGAAGGGGGGGGGGGGGTGTTTAGTAAGTGTTGCCGTTTGATTTGTGCCCGCCGTTGGATCGTAAATCCGTTGCTGTGGAAAGTTTCAACTTCCGTTATGCGGGCAGCCATTAACGATAATTAGTTTTCCTATTTTTGTTAAACGATCGTGGCGCGAGGCAGTCAACAGTGGGTACCCCCTCCTTCATTCACCCACCTCGATGACTGTGATAGACGAGAGGGTCATCCCTCGACGCATGCGTACAGCGTTTAACCTTGTAACTCACCCAAAGGAATCGACACCACCCCCGACGTCAGAGCAAACAAACAAACAAGCTAACAAATCAGCTCTTTTTCTCTCTCTCTCTCCCTCCATGTTCCTTTTTATATTTCTCTGGCTGTCCTGGAGTCCTGAAGCCGCCACTCTCCGTCGAATCGTCGTCGTCCATCTCCCGACGTCAATGGGAGGCCACGTCACGGCGACTCCTAATGCCATCACTCACCCTTCTTCCTCTTATCTGTGTTATGTCCTGTCGATCGCATATTGGAAGTGTGACAGAAAATGTACGGTATTATTATACAGTGTGAGTCAAAAATTCCCAAATTCAGACTTCAATTCGAACGGTAGATATTTTCCTGTATGAATGTAAGCCAAAACCAAAATACAGTTGTTTTCTCTGAAGTTGGAAACAAAACTAATTTTCGGCTTAATAACCATGAAGCAACGCCGATCCTCCCATCTTTCGAGAAATTCTTGGCGGACTGATTAACACATCGTTCAGACTGCCGGCACAAATAACGAATCTCATAAATGCCACAAACAAGAACACTCGGGAGTCTTCTTATTTTTTCGGGCAAAAATTTTTTAGAAAAAACCACTGGCACTAATAAAATTTGTATAGATTAACTCAAAATAACCTACACAGAAAGAAAGATGACACAATATCTCGCTAAAAACAACTAACAGTACGATACATTATCCCTCTAGAAGCCCGGTAGATGCGAATGATCACTACGGACGTTCACTGTTACTCAAAATGGTGGCGAAGGAATTTGCAAAAACTGCGTTCAGTGACATTCCAAGAGTATCTCAATGAATATTTGCCTGGAATTTGGTTAGTCCAAGGATGATGTGGACCTCACACATACAAGATCTTAAAACATGTGACTTTTTTGGTGGGGGTATAGGAAAGTCTTGGTCTTTCTGCTTCCCTATGTCGCAGGAGTTAGTAAACTGAAAGCAAGGTGTACGAGATGTGGTAGCCTTGATTATGTGCTGGACGTGCTATGACGCGTGTCGTAGTCGAACAGACTATCCTTTTTAGCTCTTACTTCATAAAGAAATTCTAATATAACTTCGAGGTCGCAATCTTTATCGACCGTTTCTTAAGTTAAATTAGGCAATGATGCAAGCATTTATTTTAGCAGTGTGGACAAACAATCACATGATGAACTGTTGTGGCCGAGTTTTGGATAATCTGGTTATTAATTTAATAAAATTAACTTTTTTGGACAAAAATATTAGTTCCTTTGTACACCAGCTTGTTGGAAGAAAATGAAGTCTCCTTGTTTATTATCTTTACATATTCTTAACCATTTCTAAAATTTATTCAGAAAGTGTATAATTCATTATCGGTTGTACAAGATTGATAACCACCATTGATTAATCTACTGGGTAGCTTGTTATTAAGCTAATAACGTATACTAGCAAAATAACAGCATATATCTACGTATTTTGCGAATTCAACTGTTAGACCCTTTTAACTCTCCTCTATAGTTGCTAATTTTTAATGTTTCGCACGTGCCTATAAAAAAATTATTACATTTGCATAATACTAAAATATACAGCAATTATGATAATTAAAGAAAAAAAATTACGCAATTAGGTCCGCCTACCAAGCAAACTGGCAGCAGGTGGGCCTTGCGTTTACGGGTTAGTCTATAAATATTTTTTTTTCTTAGATCGCTTAGGTTTATTAAGAGGAAATTATCAGAAAATTCTATATTACAGGGTGGCAAAAAGTCTTTCCAGCATTACAAAATTTCATTAATATGCTTGGTCGCAAGAGAGAGACTAACTCATGAAGATTTTTTTACAATGTCAATATACTTCTATATGTGCACCCTTTATCGCCCGCAGAATGTGTGTAAGCGATGTTCAGTTTCGCACCATGTTTTTTGTAACATTTCTTCTGTAACATCAACAATACCCTCAGTAACCTTTCTATACAATGTGGCCAGTTCAAGTACGTAGATTTGGAAGGGTTTCGTGAAATGCTTCCTGCACAGCCTGAACAGCCGCTCTGTTCGCGGAAGAGAACCAATCCTCCCCGTCTTCTTAAACTTGGTGTGTATTCTGCAACGATGCTTTTGTAATCAGGTGATGATCGTCGATATTCCCTCCTATAATTGGTGATTTGGATTCATGGCACTGTAAAACGCATTGCGCTTTCTTCTGAACTAACGCCTAAACATTAAGAGATAGATACAAATTTCTAATTACATATTTATTCAGCATCAAATTCCAAACAAAAACAAAAAGAGTTTTCCAAAATCCGATGAACAGATCACTGAAAAAGCGCATTACAACTGCTTTCATCCTGACCGGCTCGATGGCCGAGAGCGCTAAGGTGCAGATCTTGTCGCTCTCGAAACGAGCGAGTTGCTGGTTCAAATCCTGCTAAGGGCAATGATGTTGGTGCTCGTTCCTTTAAAAACAAGCTTGGAAGACCAAACAAAGCCTCAGTAGGTTAAATTTCAAATAGATTTAATGGTTATTTAACATCCTCGACACCAAAAAGGTAAAAGAGAAATAGAACCACAAGAAAGGAAAGACCATTTTCACGTTCTTGCGATTCCAGCGCCTCCGATACCAACTTAGCCCATTGATGAATTATTTTTCTCTTGCGACGAGCCAGAAAGCTGTTTAAGTGTAATAAAATTGAAAAGACTTTTGTCCACCCTATCTAATCTTTTTTCCTTTTTTAATAAAATAGGATATAAGTACAATGTTAAGGATGGAGTGATGTTATATAGAAAGAGCCCCTTTTATAACATTGTTTTAGCAAATTTATCCCATTATTAAAATTTATAGGAGTGTTAATCTACATAGCAGATTTAAGGATTTTTATATTAAATTGTAAAAATAAACTGTTTCTCCATAAAATTTCATTCAAGAATAAAACCTTTTAAAAACTTTTATAGAAACCAAGCCACCAGATATAGAATAAAAAACTTTATTATATCACATGAGAGAAATATGAAGACTCTTAGGTCATTACGTCAAAATCGTGAATGTAGAAGAGATAAAGTGTAAAAAGTAAAGAGATAATGGGGGAGAAAGGGTTTCAAAAGGGGAAGGGGTATTTGATGGAGCAAATCCCATTCTCTCTTCCCAATGTCCGAAGCCATTTTCTTCACTGGCGCCCATGTGAGCCGATGCTTCCGACGTTCGATGGAGGGGATTTTCAGGGTTAATTATCCACTTCTAAATTTAAGAAAAACTACGAAAAGAAAGGAGTCGATCCTCCAGTTACGCTAGAACATCGTTAATCCGAAATCCACTGATCCGTACTCTGGGTTAATCCATCATGGGAACAAAACCTATGGAAGGAATTTGAAAAATAACTCCACTAAGAGTGGTTTTTCTGCATATTATAAAATGCAAGTTGATTAAAATGTGCGTTGCACTCCTTCTACCTGTGCAAAAAATGGAGATATCCTAAATCTGTTGCAGCAACAAATAGTATGTCGTGGATGGTCTATGTTTCTGTGACCTTTCGATGACCTGATTATGCAAATTAAGAGATATAAAAAAATATATCTCATAAGCTGTACCATATATGGATCAATATCCAATTACAAACTTGTTCCTCGGAGGTACAGGATCCTATGTCCATTTTTTACCGAAATCGGTAAATAAAAGAAATACAATAAATGAAATACAACATCAAACATAATGTACAAAGAGTTTTCTGGTAAAAATTTTGTTACAAAAATCCAATTAACATGTAAGAGTATAAAATGAGAACAAACTTAAACGTGTTCAAATTGCTCTCCTGTAAAGTTTGGTAAAGTGTCTGTGTCGTATACCTCCGAAGTTTGGAATTATGAACACAATAACATAAAAATCGTATCATAATAGATCATTCATCGCAAATGAAACAAACATTTCTACATACATACATGTATTTATATGTCTGCAGCATTCTCATTACCAGCACCACAGCACATGACCATGGCATTTATTTCCTTAATTGTGTAGTCAGCCATGTACTGTACAAAGAATTACGCATATTCTTTGGCTTTTTATGCTAATTGAACAGGAAGATGGCACTGTTTTGAAAATATGCAAAACTTGATGGACATATGATTTCCATATAGAAATGTTTCATTAATATTTTTGAGCGATCTATACGTCCGATTATGATGTGGTTTTTGTATGCGGAACATGTGTGTAATTGGAAGTTGGTTCCTATCTGTTACGGGTTATGAGATAAACATTTGCATAATCAGATCATCGGAAAGTCGCCAACAGATAGTCTGCTGTCGACTTCCTATTTATTGGCTGCAATAGATTTGGGATATCTCCATTTTCTGTACAGGTAGGAGGGGACCAACTGAATTTTAGTCACCCTATAATTGCTTTCAGTGCAAACGCAGGATCGAATTTAACTGATAAACAAACCTCAGCATTCTCGACTATTATGTAAAATCCAACCAGGAGCAAAGATGTACTACATTACGGACTAATTTAGTTAAGATTTTATTTCTTTAAAAAATTTAACAAAAAATATTAATTAAAGACCACTTCCAGTCAATCGTGTGTAGTCCCGTAAATATTCAGATGAACGAGTAGAGTGTTTGTTTTTAAACATTTTTGTTATGTTTAAATTTTATTTTTAATAACAATAATAGCATCGCGGAAATAAAATTGGACGCAATCAATCCATAACACAATTTGAGTGATCCATGTCTTAACCTTTGTCTGCGTAATAGCCAATATGTCGTCCATCAGATTGATTTATCCACACACGATGACGCTTCATTGTGTTTCCATGTTGTGTGTTCCCCTCTTCGTGTACTGGGGAGGGGTAGTAGTATCAGTGACATCGAACAGGACGAGTGGAAATGAATCGAAGGCGATTGAAAGAATTCATCGGGAACAAATCCTCGGGATTTTTACAGACATTGGAGAAAGATGGCGGGGGGGGGGGGGGGGGTAAAGACAGAGACTGGTCTTTCGCGCCATTTCCCTCTCCGGATAAGGGACCGGATCCTCGGACCACCATCTCCCCCCAATCGTCTCATCCGTAAAATTGTGAAGAAATGTCATCAGACAAGCGGCAATTAGGAAGGGGACAGTGGGCGCATCCGAGGCAAGTGAGCCATGCCACCCCCGCTCACAGTAGAGAAACCCCTTTCACTCAAGTGACATTTCAAAATGAAACATTTTCTTAAATTGAGATGCTTCCTATACCCCTCCTCGCCAAATATACACTTGAAAATAAATTTCTGATTTAATGGCGTTTATTATTTGTATACATTCCAATTACCCGCTGCTCCCAGCCTGATGCTTGACAGGCTAATTACACAGTGAGCGGGCGAAAAAAATTCCATTGGAAATTTTCTATAAATTATGAGAACAATAAAATGCAAGGAAGGGAGGAATGAAAGAAAAAATGAAGTACTTGTTGTCACTTGTTTAGATGCTTAATATTTTTTTGGTCATTAATCGTGAACGTGTAATAACAGACTTCGGGGTAATGATAGCCTGAGGAAGAAGCATTTAAGTTCCTAAGGAAATCGTCTAGAACCGACGCCAACTTTGTTGTCAACTACGGAGAGGTGATCGAAAATATTATAGGGAAAAATAGTATTATTATTACTATTATTATTTTTCTTAAATTGCCTATCGTCAAATAACAAGGGAATTTAAAACCTAAAAATATTTATTGATTTCGAAATCGCTTAGGCGACTCTATTGCTAAAAAAGTGAAGTTCATTTCAAGAATCGAATGATATACGAGATACAATCGTCGCGTTTCTCTAAATATGAGCTTTCTAATAAAAATTTTATGGTGTATCTAAAATAGGGAAACAAACTGCGAGGGCTGGTTCTCCATACCATAAACATATGACTGAAAGTACATGGTTGATGAGTTATTCCATTACAAACACATAAAGCCAGACTACAATGTGCCCATTAATTTCCACAATCTATATCTTTGGGCCACTGAAAATCCACTCGGTACAGTGATGGCTCAACACCAGTGGCAGCTCAAGATGGGCTGGTGTTTTAGGTTACTGCCTGATCGCATACGTTCTACCAGTGCGTCTTACTGCCGACATCCATCATTAATACACTGGCGGGGCTTCTTAAGAGTATGCCTCGGACGTTAAAGAAAGAATGTAGTTTATGTATGATGATGTTCCCGAGGGATCCCATGAAGTTTGAAGATGACGACTCCCTCATGCACGCTGCTAAACAGTGGCTCAAACGTGCTGGTCGAGACTTTTACCGTGCAGGCATATATGCCCTCGTTCCAAGGTGGTGTAAGGCAGTTGAAAGGGACGGGGATTATGTGGAAAAATGACATGTAGTTCCTTAAGGATATATCTATGACCTCCATAAATTGTAAGGGTGTAGAATAAAAAATAAATTTAAAAAAATTGTGCATTACTTTTGGAATGACCCTCGTATTTCACTTTTTACCTTTATTTATTTTAGGCGTTCTAAGTTGTTTTCTTTTTAATTTATTTTTTTATTTTTATAAATACTTATTTGGACTTACAAAGTAACAAAAAATATGGTATAATGAATAATAAATATTGTAGACGCCTGTGAAGCCATCCGCAATCGTCATGGCTGCGACAGTCCCTGGTCCGTCGTGTCCAAGAATGCGTTGACGCAGGCGGAGGACATTTCAAATATTAACTCCAAATTGTGAGTTATCACATTGTGGTATTGTACGAACTATGTACAACCAAATGGATGCTTTCATTTCCATCATTCCTATTGTAGTCTGGCTCTGCGTCTTTGTAGTAGAATAAACAAGATCTTCCGATCATATGTTTATTATTTATTTATTTATTTATTTATTTATTTATTTAAAGAGTACAAGAACATTCATCCAGGGCCTGTATGGCCTGAGGCCGACGAAGTAGGTCCCTGGATGGGAACCAAGCAGTAATTACAAAAATAATCTTAAAATGAGTGGATTAGGTGAAGAAAAGCAAAGGAAACGTAGGGAAAAGATTTAATAGGAAGTATTGGGTAAATAATTCCTCAGTCTGAATTTGAATATGGGCAAAGTTGGAGAGGAACGAATTTCGGGTGTTAAACCTTTTTTACTTGTTTGTATGAGGAACCAGCCCTCGCAGTTTGTCACCCTATTTTAGGTTCACCCTGAATGAACTACTTATTCTCAACGTGTACAACGCAGTGAGATATTTGAATTTAATCTTGAGAAACTATTTTTTTCTTAATGTGCCCTCTCCTATCGGAGGTTGGCGACCAAATTGTTAATGGCGTACTAAGAATATTAATGCGGTGGTTTTCCGTTGCCTTCCGCATGATTAATAAGGGACAAACACAACATCCATGCCACAGCGGAATTCGAACTCGCGACCCGAGGATTTACGAGAAGCACTGAAGTCTGCTCCCCAGCCCTCTCGGCCACCGGGCCGGCTGATAAATTATAATGGAGAAAAAACCTTTTATAACAAATATTAAACCAATCTGACTCATTAAGTTCGTCACACAATTCTTTTGGACATAGCCACGTTTCGTCATTTCCAAGTCGTCACTTACTCGACTGAACACATTTATTTTATCACTATAATTATAAAAAAAGCCATAGGCGTACTTAATACTCTATTCAATCAACCGAAAACTGCGATTTCTCTTATTAGAATTCCATTCCTTGTGCAACAAAGGGAAACCACAAGGATAATGATCCAAACCGAAGGCAAGTAATTATAAAGGTATCTTGTTGACCGATTCTTAAAACGATCTTATTGGATTCGTTGCCAACATATAGATGGAGCTAGAAATTACAAAAAAAAAACCAAAAAAAACGATTATTGTTTATTAAGTAGCGGAAGAATGGAACTTTATTTTCTACATATTTTGATGTAGAAGATTGAAATTTGAAATGAAATATGGGCATGTCGTATTTCACTATTTAATTTGGTTTCGATTGGCCCAGTGGGGTTAGAGTTACGGAAGTGGGAGTTAGAGAGGTCCAACTGGTCTATGGGGTAATAGGTATGTAAAGAGTGGAATTCGGTATTCCGATTCACCTAGGCAAGATCTACGAGGCGTATTCAGAAAGTAAGTTCCATTTTGTAATAAAAACAAAACTACTATACAGGGTGTTTCATAATTGGTGTCCCGTCTTTAGGTTCAAATAACGACTCAAGGGGAACAGATTGGGGGAATATGAATATTGATTATTTGGTTTTAATGTCCCCTAATTCAGAATAAAAACATTTCGCGTCCCTGGGGGTGAAGGGGTAAATTTTGAAAATTTTAATTTTGTAGGGGTAGGGGTTAGACCCCATGTGTTATTTAGAAAGTTGTAGAGCATCATGTAAAATGTGGGTTTAGCAAAAAACCCGGTGAAAAAAATCTCATCCCCTGCCCCCTTTATCGAATGGGTAAAGTGAAAGGTATGGCTAGCTAATGTAGATAAAAAATGAAAAACTCATTAGAAACTCACATTTTACATTTTTTATATTTTCCATGTACAGTTTTCAAATTTCATAATGTTTTTCCTGGGGGGGAAAGCCCGGTCGAGTTTTTTAGCTTATCAGGGTAACGACTCATTCATTCTCATTAATTTTCCAAATGTAGGCCCTACTGTTTTCTAAGTATGGTTTTTGTCCATTCCTTTCACTTTACCCACTCGGTAAAGGGGGCAGGGCATGAGATTTTTTCACCGGGTTTTTTGCTAAACCCACACTTTACATGATGCACTACAACTTTCTAAATAACACATGGGGTCTAACCCCTACCCCTACAAAATTGCTATTTTCAAAATTTACCCCTTCACCCCCAGGGACGCGAAATGTTTTTATCCTGAATTAGGGGACATTAAAACCAAATAATCAATATTCATTTTCCCCCAATCTGTTCCCCTTGAGTCGTTATTTGGACCTAAAGACGGGACACCAATTATGAAACACCCTGTATAGGGTGAGGCATTTATCTTGAGACAACTGAATATCTCGGAAACTAAGCATTGTACGAAAATATGTCCAAAATCAAAAGTGAATTATTTCGCGGGGAAAATTCATTAGTTAAAAAACTACCCCCCCCCCCTTGTGAGGGGAGCTGGGGGAGGAGGGTAACTTTGAAATCTTAAATAAGAACTCCTATTTATAATGGTATATTCAGATTGTACACAATATTCGAGAAATGTTTTATTCTTGGTGTTTTTTCAATTGATCCAACCGTTTAGGAGATAGAGGCCCTGAAAGTGTGGAACTTTTAAAGTTTTGAACCCAATTTTATTGATGAAGACAAAGAGATAGAGAGTGGGTCTTACAGTCATTCCTATTCTACTTTTTAATGGTCTTTAAGAATCCCAAGTCAGAATTTCAAAAATTCAAAATTTTTTAGTGCACAAGTAAACTTTTGGGGGCAGCAGTCCTATGGAGACGGAGTCTATGCGTGTGTATTGAAAAATATTGGATTTTTGAATTTCTGACTTGGGATTCATTTTATTTGATTTTATTTTATTCAAAACTTCTCGTCCCACTGGGATACTACATCAAGGTGCATGCACATAACAAGAAACAAAAAAAAATTGTGCAAGAAAATCAATTCGGTGTAGTTCAATATGAAATAAGTGGGTACCGTATGGTTGCTGCAGTTGGGGTTGTTGCAGTTGTGTTACCAGTTTTGTGCGGAGTTCGTTCTGGATATTGCTCCAGGTTTCATTAGAGGACGTTTTTTTATCATGTTCGAAGTGGCATCTCCTCGTTTCACGGTAGTTTGCATTGTCCTCAGCCACGATGCTATGAAGTTCATAGGGTTCACCTAACATAGTCTAAGTAAGTCTATAATAGCGGCAGAGAGTTCAAAATTAAAGATGATTTCTGAGAAGAGTCGAGTTTAATGGTAATCACGATAAAATAGGAGTTAAAAAAATACATACAAAAAAGAACAAGGTCCAAAAAATTAAAAAGAGGAGTTTCCTCTAAAAAATGTATTTAAAAACAAAAAAAAATGTCCTTCTCCGTCAAAAGAAAGGAATTAAATTAATAAAATAAAAACAAAAGAACAGCTTCAAGAAATCGCAGAAAACGCGGACTTCTATGTAAGAACTGCTTATATCTGTACAAATGGAAATCGTATTAATTATAAACGGTTGAGCTAATTCGAAGAAGAAAGAAAAAACCTTTAAGTGATGGTAGCTAATAATGATGATGATGATAATAATGGTGTGAGAAAAAAATAAAGAAAATGCAAATGTTTACTGGATGGATGTTATCCGTTGAGGCGCGTCCGTTCACGCAAAATGGCGACCGCTCCAGGAAGCCGTGAAATTCCGAGTGTTTTTCCAACTATTATTTTGGGCGTCAAGAAGAAGAAATATGTGACACAATCACACCACAAGGTTTTTACGGTCCCTTAAACTTCCTCCCTTCCCTCACTCCTTCAGTCACGAAAATCTGTTGTTGTGCGACGCCTTCTTCACCCTCAAACCATCGACAGAAACCATTGACTGTATTGTCTCCAGAGGATGTTGGTCTTTTATTAATATCTACTTTTAATTCCCTTCTTTTTTCTTCAGTTCTTCATCACCTTCATTAACATGTCCTTCAAGACCCCCTTCTTAATTGTTATTTTGGATCTTTAGCGTGATGAGATTTCAACGACTTGAGAGAGAAGAAGAGAAAAAAAAATTGCGTGACAATTTTTTTATTATTATTATTTTTTTCAGTCATTAAATTCAGCTTTTGAAAGGGAAAGAATAAAAAAATCCCATAGTCTTAAATAATAAGAAAAAAAAATCGCCTTTCTTTTCCGTTTCCTCGTCTAGGGTTTTTTAATTTATTAATATTTTTTAATTGTTGCTTCTATTCGATGTTGAAATACGTGTTACTTCAGTGACTTTAATTAAATTAATTATGTGTCGTTGACGTCTCCCTTTCGGGAATTGTTCGCTGACAGCAAATTTGTTTCCTTCGCTGTATTTTTTTTCTGATATATTTTTCTCCTTGGTGATCGATGCGAAAAGGTTTCTTGAGGGAGTGAACGGAAAGTCTCACCTTCGCTCGTTTTGCGTTCATTTGCCGACACCTGCGTATAGAAGAGAAGGAACTTGCCCAGGTGTTTATGTGTCATGATTAATTAAAATTGATTAATCTCATAATGGCATTTTTCATTCTACTCTTGTTGCACCAAGCCCTGATACAAAAAGAAAAAAAAGTTTTCCTATCCTAAGCTGCTAATTTCATTTTAATCTTCCATACGACATTTGTCACATCCTACAGGGCGGTTTGTAATAACTACTGTGAATGTTCTATACTTCCTGTGTAATAATTCTGTTCAAATGACTTTCAAAGTTAGATTTTTCATGCTCATTCATTTAGGAAGAACATCTCTGCGCAATTCACCTATGGTAAAATAGTTTTAAAAAGCTCCTAAGAAGAGTTTTACATACCGAGCATAACAAAAATAGTGGATTGGCCATACAAGTCATTTTCTACACCCAAACATAAGAAAAAAAATTATATAAAGATTATGTCCTAAAGTGATTCGTTTCTGAGATCTAGGTATCTACGTGTTTACTTAGTTCGTTAGATTAACAATCATTTACTAATTTCAATCAGGTTAAACGAGTAACAATGAAAACGCATTGAGGAATCAATACATACAATCACACCAAATGTTCAAAATGATCAAGAACGGTAACGCATTGCTGAACTAGCCGGATTCAGGACTGCTCACATGCTCAACAATTTCCGGCTGATATCCGGCTGTGTTGAAGATCCTCAATATCATGAACAGGAGTGGAATAAACAAGAGATTTTGTTAATGATCTATAAAATCTACAGGATTGAGATGGGGAGACCTAGCAGGCCATATTATACAAAAAAAAAACTCAAGCCAAAACTTTTACCCATAGAGGAAAACGAGTCCTTAACCATAACTGAACCACCATTAATTTGACGACTAATTTTAATCTTTTCTCTTCGTTGATCATGCCAGTAAGCATCCCATCCATCAGGGCCATCTAGGTCCAATCTCTTAAAATTGGTGTTGCCCCTTTTTGCTTCAAAATGGTGATTTCAGAAAGAGAAGAGATTTTAATTCAAAATCAAGTTTTTGATAGTTTTTCATGCAAAAATGACACCCTCTTTTTCTCTTTCTATTAAGCAAATGGCACTGTCATATGATTCTTGTTAGTTTGCTAGGCAACGCAACGCACGAGCTTGTTGCTCTTGGTCTGCTGTCGTAATGTAAAAATGCAGTCGTACAAAAGTAGACAGAAAAACTGAACAGAGAACTCGGAAAGGAATCACTTTAGCACATACAAACATTTATTCTTATTTCTATGTGTAGAGACCGACTGCGTATAGCCAGCACGCTATATATATAATAACATATACGGATATTCCAAGTTCGAATTTGTAAGTGGTTTTGAAATGTTTTTTTGTCTGTTTTACACCTGCTGACTTATGACAAACTGCTTGACACTTATTGTAAGCAATTTATTTCTCTCAGCGAAAACGTAACGACAAAAACGCAGGTGAACACGCAATTACAGACAGTCTAACAGAAAACTTTCTTTAATTTGTGAATAGTCGTCGTTTGAAGGGTTCAAAATGGGTTTATACTTGAATTTTCAGTAGAATTATGCGTATGCATAGAACTCCAACACTGAGCAAAAGATTAGTGCCCCTCATTCATTAATTAAATTTTGAATAGCTGCAAAAGGCCTCCTAAAACGGCACGGACAAATTCAATGCAGGTTAAATAAGGTGCAAAGACACATAACGGGCAAAATCAATAGGACCTATATCAAGATTACAAGTGTGACCATATGTTAAAATTCTTATTCATGCATTACAGAGAGCTTATTATTATAGAACTCTTTGGGTACTGGCATGCGGTTTTCCAATTCTTTTTCGTATCGATTTGTGATTTTTTTCTTTTAATAAACGTTGTATTAATTATGATTTGTTATCAACTTACTAATTCAGTCATCATGTATGTAAAAATATTTTTATGGCTCCAAAAAATTTCAATTCTCGTTTGGGATAGGTTTGGTTCTTTTGTCTTGGCGCTTTTGGCTCCCTGCTATAGACCAAGCAAAAAAATTAAATGGTCATTGACACCACAATCATCCAAAACTGACAGTTCTTTGATAAAAGCAATACGACAGGAAAGGACTAAAGCAGCCATACGATGAAGTTATTAAAGCAATGAAAAAAATCTTTGAATCTAACAGTTTCTGTACAGCATATTTGAAGCAGATTATCCTGTAAAGTACCCAGAAGTTCCCAGGTTGAATAGAAGTAAATGATCCATTCCAGCAATGATCAGCATTTACTTCGATATTTCGGCGAATCATATGGGTCTAATTAATTAATCAGGTGCTTGTCATTTACTTTTAACAAGCCTTCACAAAGAGTATTTTGAATCAATAAAAAGGACTCCTAGATATGCATTGAAATGAAAACTGATCCATCAATGAACACATGCCTGGAATGCAAATTGCTATTGCTCGAATAAGTAAGTCAAGTGATCCCCAGGCTCTACTGGTCCTGAATGAAATCGCCCTCAATTTCGTGTTCCTATATCTAGATATTCCCGTATTGCTTCAATTAGTTACATCAGGTAGCCGTCAGGCACATTTTGCTTTTTCCAATGAACAATATCTAAGGGATGATACAAAATTAATTTTAATTTAAAATTTTTGCTTGTTCTAAAGTGCAGGGTGTAACATTAAGGTTCATCACATTTCTATCGTAAATAGCTCGGCAACCGTTGATCACAAATCAATGAAACGCACACCAAATAAAAGAGGTAACGTCAAGTTTTTGTTCAATGCCGATAGAGATCTCTAGGGTGCATCTGGAAGACGTAGGGAGGTCTCGTCAGTTACTGTCAAGATGGCGAACGCACAACACAAGGCCTTTTTGTGGTCAATTCGATCCCCAGACCTCACTGTTTGTGACTTCTTCTTGTGGGGATACGTAAAAGACCCGTGTTTATGTGCCCCCTTTCCAGCAAATCTGGAGGAGCTGAAAACTCGAGTAACAGCCACTATTCCTAAAGTGGCTCCAGATATGCTTCAGCAATTATGGGAGGAATTTGATTATCGACTGGATGTGTGCCTTGCAGTAGGAGGAGGACACATCAAACACTTATAAACAAAACTTAACATTACTACAAACATTTCAATATGTCGCCCATCTCTGTGTCTTCATTTTTTTTTTAAATATAGATTTTTGAAATGTGATGAACCTTTCTGTTACATCCTGTATTATGCTCACAAAATCTCTCAAGGTACATCAACATTGACTTACACGAATAATCACTTAGCAGACGTAATAATTGAATGAAAATTCTACTGAAAATTCAGGTATTGACAGATTAAAAATGATCACTATATGTGGCTGCCTGCGTTTTTAGATGCTGCGTTTTCATTGAAGAGAAATCGACTGCTTCCTATGAGAATGTCGAGCAGTTTACCATAGATAATAACAAGACTATAGTCGGGCGATTATAGGAAGACACATGGCCACTCCCATTTATGAAGATCAAATGTAGTCACATGTCCAACACTGCCAATCATCTTTAACGATAACCTCTCTATCTCAGCCTTTGCTAAAAAATAAATGTTTTTGTGAGGTTTTCCTACAGGATCAAGTGATCCATGGCAACGGAAGTTTTATGCCATGTGTCTTAATGTATCACCCGACTATAGTTGCTATAAGGTACACGAAGCATTGAAATTAAAAGTACACCATTGGAAAGAGGAAACCCTACTGTTGCAACATTTTCGTTACATTTTTGCTGATGTCAGTGAAAATACTTCTGGAAGAGCCTTTGGAAATCGTGTTCCCGTGTTAAAAATGGGGAGTTCCCGACTTTCTGAATATGCATCCTTTTATGTTTTTACAGCAGATGAAATGGCTTTCTGTCAAATCCTCCTCCATTACCCGGAATTCGTCCATAAAGGACAAGGGAATCACTGATTGGACTCGAACCCACAAGACGAGGGAACTCAGCCGGAAGAAGGTTGAAAAGGACCTAAATAAGGAATTCGAAATGGTCTGTTTAATTCCTCACTCGATCACAAAGACGGACTTAATCTCATTCATTCATATGATTTATTTTTAATTACTTTGGTGAGAACTTAATATGATTAAGCAATTTACTTTTTTTTAATATTAAAATCAAGAATTATCAGATCTTAAAAAAAATATAGAAATTCTCTGACCTCCGACGCATTTGTTTGGAAATGAATCAAGAAGGCGATAAAATCTTTTTATTTTTATATATTTGAGAAAAACAGGTTTTCTAATAAATCGTTTAATTGCGGAACGATTCAGTATTCGAGAGAAGAAGATTCTTAATTCTTGACCCGAGCAGCTTATTCACAACCTGATTAGATTTATGGCTGCAATTTCAACTTTTATGAGAACGACGCGCATTTTTTATGAGCAATACAGTTAGCCATTTAGAATAAAAAACAACTATTATAATCTGTTGACGCGTTTGTGTTAATCTTTAAACATGTGAATAAAAATTTTATTATTTTCTAATTTTTTTTTCAATGCCACGATCAACAGAATCGTTCAGGAATAATTGCTGTTGTGGTTCTCGTAGAGAAGTGGGCTTAACTGTCCATGTTGTGGGGGGTCAAGGGGTCAAGTACACCTTCAATGGACGAGAGGGAGATTAGCTTCATCCAAATCCCTCGTAGTGAAGTGAAAATGAACCGGCAAAAAGTTAAAAGGAAATTTCTTTAATATAAAAACCTGTAATCTAAGTCATTTGAAAACTAAAACTTGTAATGGGCTGGGATGCTCAAAGGAGGATCGCGACGAAAAAGTATGGGAAAGGCGAATTTTAATTATTGTTATTATTGCGTTTTATATGAACATATGCATTAGAAAAGCTTAACACAACAACTCATAGATTAACCCATAGAAGGAAATAACTTGATCAACCCTTCATTTGGTAATGTTGTTCTATGACCTCTTTTCGCCACAGACTTATTCAAAAAATATAATAATAATTGTATTTTTATTTATTTATTTAACATAAGTAGCCACTAAGTGACAGTAGTGTCTCCATACAGGCGATCTTTAGGGGGGCTTACAAGCGACAATAATAGTATTGAAAAATAGAGAAATAAAGAAACAGATAAAGCTGAGAAAAGAGAATCGTGGTTAATATTAAATAAAGTTGGTCCGGCGATCTAATTGTAAATAGAAACACAACGAACCTAATAAGACATATAAAGGATGTTTATATTATTAACCATATTTTTAACATCATTAAAAATTGTTTAATATTTGATGGAAAAAAACATCATTTATCTGTGAAGAGAGTTTATCACCAGCGACATTGTTTTAATTTAAGAACCTAGCCATTCTATTAAGGAAGTTATTTCTCCTGAACAAAAATTAGATCGGATTTCAAGTTATCAACTACTTGGTGGATTTCCAAAATTAAAAATAAGATCTCAACAAAAAATCATTTCCAACAACATTGGCGATTTTATTTAATTTAATATTCAATTTTAAGAGGTTTAATATTAAACAATCGATATTTAAATTAAAAGTTTTTGAGACTAAGATAATCTAAAGTTATCAAAGAATAATATATTAATGCAGTATCATTTGAAGAATCTTACTGCTTGGTAAACATAATTTAATAAAAGTCATGTTCAGTTGCAATTTTCAAGTAAAAGCAGTTTGAGAAGCCAAATTGGAATATTATACAGGATTCTTGTAATAGCTTGATCAATTTTAAACACTGCATAGGAGTTTCTGCAAATATAATATAGTCGCTTTAAACGATTTTTTTAATATAATTTCTAATAGTAGATATTCACAATGATGTTTGGGTGAACCAGTGGAGTTGAAAAAAAATACGCCCAGGTCTTTTGTATAAGAAGCAAATTTTAGTACAGAGCTTTGATGTAGATTATCTCCAAATATAAATGAATTAGTCTTTCTTTTGAATCTGATCATTCTAAACTTGTCAGTATCATAATAGAAATAAATACTAATATTTAAATAAATAAGATTGAGAATAGAAAAGGAAAGAAAAAGAACTCAGTAACAATGAATGGCTGTTTATTATTATTATTATTATTATTATTATTATTATTATTATTATTATT
>JAHWFO010034640.1:4180262-4288084 GCA_023313115.1 Rhysida immarginata | reverse complement strand
ATTATTATTATTATTATTATTATTATTATTATTATTATTATTATTATGAGGAAGGAAGGGCTATGTTTATGTAGACGCAAATGCCAAACTGTATGTCCAAGTAACAAAGACATAAAGAAAGAGTTCTATGAGCCGAGAAAGAAGCATTCTCAAAATATTCATACAGAATAGAAAAGACAAAACCCCTAGAAACAGAGGGGGAAGGGGTAGAGTAGGGTTGATAATGTTAAAGAGAGTAGAACCGAGTCTCGTGCGTTTCATCATTTGAATAATCAAGTCGTCTTTCGTTTTCTCTCTCTCTGCGCCGTCTTTTCTCCGTTTCCGCTCGACTGCCGTTGCGAACGAACGACGAGGGGGGGATGCGCTAAGGCAGGGGTATTGAGTTAGAAAAGAAGAGCAGGATGTGTATGGGTGGGTGGGTTGCGATCTCGAGGCGGCGCCGGAGACCTCATTGGTTAACAGGGGGCGCTTCGGAGGTCGTTACGGCGTCGCGTGCTACATTTCACCGGAAGTGTTTTCTGGCATGCTCGCCGTTGCTCTCGCGGGAGACGCCACTGTCACACTCCAGCAACAAACGTGCCCCCCCCCCGAACATACACACTCACACACAAACCCTTCCTACCACAACCAAAATCAACTCCAATCCTTCGCATTTAAACACCATTTTAATCCTTTACTTCACATACACCGTCTCTCTCTCTCTCTACCTCCATTTTGTTTGTACTTGAAAATTCAAAAATCATCCTCTAGGCTTCATTAGTCATTCTTTATTGTTTTAATTGTCATTATTGTTAAGATGACAATGATGTCTTCAAATTCTTCACGTCTACTAAATTACTTCAAATTCAGGATCTTTGGAATAAGTCCTGACAAGGACTAACAATGATTCTGCCTAAACATGGTGCAACAGAAATTGTGGGCTGGCTATACGCAGTTGGTCTCTACTGAAATACGTCCTAAAGCGAATCCTTGAAGAATTATAGTGACATGACGCTATTCGTGGAGGATCTCCCAATTTCAAGCCTATGGATTTTTATGTATGTAGATCAACTTATTTATTGTCAAAAATTTCTTGTTGATTCCACTCCTGTTCATGATATTGAGGATCTTCCAACAGAAAGTGGAAGATGGATGTCAGCAAGTTATGAAATTTTTGAGCGTGCGATTCAGTCCTGGCTCCAATTAGCTCAGCAATGCATTGCTGTTTGTGGAGGTAATTTTGAACGTTTGCTAAGATTTTATGTAATGATTCCTCATTGTTACTTATTTAACCTGGCTGAAAATAAATGATTGTAATCTAGCGAGCTACGTAAACACATTTGGAGAAAACTTTGCTGTATACAAGTGTTCGCGGTCGCCCAGTTGGTAGAGGTGCCGAGGAAGATACTCTTGGTCCCTGGTTCGAATCCAAGTCGCGGAATTTTTCCCTTTCATTTTTCATCTTAATAAAACATTTTAATTAAGATGAACATTCAAAGTAATTCAATTGACTTTGGAGTGTTCTTCTTAAAGCGGTTGCATTGTAATTAGAGATACTAAACATAAAAATAAAAATAATAAAACCTACTCTAACTCACCACTTACAGATTAAAAAATATTAACAATTTAAAAAATATTGACTTTTAAAATAGCAGTAAAATAACAAAAAGCAATAAAAGATATCCAACAAGGAATAAATTTTCACAAGAAGGAAGTGGATTTTATAGAATGAAACTTTTTCATAACTTTTATGGAAAATTCTACATTGGAAATCGAAAGAACATTTCGAACAGGTACAAAGAACATCATCAATCAAATGCATGAATGGAAATCTACATATTTAAAATATATTCTATAAAATAAACACGAACTTCCTGCCATAAATCAAGCTCTAGGAATATTAAGCTGCACGACCAACTCCTTCGGCCTTCACTTTTACTTTTGTGTTCAATATCGCAGTTTGAACAGTTTTTTTATTTCTCGTACCGATTGAGCATGAGAACAAAATACATTGGATGAAAGAAATAACTGTCCAAGTTTATGCAACTTACATTAGAAATGCTCAATATGAGAATTCCCTGGTGACATGGTACTCATCCATTCGGTTGTCTGTGGGACCAACTTCTCTTGCCACGGCCGCTACGTTCTCCAGGTTTACTCAGATTGAGGATTTGTCAAAGACCTTATGCACGCATCACCACTACAGACCGACGTACCTGAACTGCGACACCGGATTGTTGCAACCATTCAGTCAGTCACATATCCATTTCCAGGGGAACAAACAATAAGCATTTGAAATAAAACTTACACAATTCAGTGTTACGAGAAATTAAACTTACGCAAAACTTATACCCGAACGTTACGAGAAATAAAAAACTGCGATAACAAAAAAGATAACGATAAAAAAAATCAGACTTTTAGAATGTTTTTCGTGTTGAGCAAACTTTTCTTTACCACGCGACATAACTGTAAAGTAATTTCTATTAAAATCCAAATCACCATATTGAATAAAGATTTTTTTTTAATTTTCCTAAAAGTGACCAATTTATTATGATCCCCTGACAGTTTTAAGCAAATTAGCTATGGCGTCACGCTGTTGCCGCTAGAAAAGAAAAGCTTAGCGCTTAATACAATAGTAGCAAGTAATTTGTTTGTGAAAATATGGGTAAGCAAGGCTATTTTACGAACTTTCAACGTGGGATGCTTGTAGGAGCTCGGAGCCATGGAGCGAGTATCAGCGAAACCGCCGCATTCGTGAAATGTTCAGGAATACCTGTTGTTCAGGTGTTTAAAAACAGGACTGTCAACCAAAAAATTGGGTTTCAACGTGTAACTACTAGTCATCATTGACTAGTGAATGGCGGGCGGAACGGACAGCGTCCAGAACTGTAAAAGACAATAGAAGGGCAATAATGAAGCAACAGCTTATCTTAACCAAGGACCCTCTCAAATGCTCTCTGAATATCTAAATATCGTTGCAGACCTAGTTCATCCTGTCCTGTTGATGGTTATCCCACTGGAGATGGTTATTTTTCGACAAGATAATGTTTCCTGCCATAGTATTCATATTGTACAGGAATATGAAAGTTTAATTATCCCACAATTTTCAGATCTCAACCCCATTTGTGGGATGGAGTTAAAAGAGCCATCAGATTTTGTGGATCTACAACCATCAAATCAACAAAACAGGAAAGTGGTATTCATAAAGATCATTAAATAGCGAGTCCTTAGTATTGCTTCTAGCAATGAAATTGGTAGAGACTTTGCAATACAATAAAGGGAGAACAGAGTTTCCGACTAGTTTCGCCATTTATTCCCGGCTTTATCAAGGATACGCACTAGAGGCTTCACGCCCTTATATACAGAAATATGGTACAATGGATATAAATGTCATGCCATGCGTTGTATTTTATCCAATAATTTATTTCCATTGTACCATATTCATAAAGCACGGTCCTAAATTCCGCAAAACGACCTATCAACATCTCGTAGAGTCCATGCCAAGAAGAATCGACACAGTATTAAAGCAAAGCTGGACCAGTGCAGTATTGGTCATTCAATATATGAAAGGAGAGAATTATGTTGTCTTAGTTATATTTTAGTTCCTTTTTGCGTTATTTAAAAAGAACCCAAAGTTAAACTATATGGTCAATTATTAACCAATAGGACGGGTAACTTATCCTGTTCGAAACGGTAGCGGAATATATTTTTCAAATTGATGCATATTATCAGATGTAGTGTGTTCCCTTCAATTCGGAAGTTTTACAACACTAGATTACATTATCGGTGGCCAAGGAGTAATTAACGCGGTAGTTTTCCATTGCCTTCCACATGATTAGTGAAGGACAAACACAAACATTCATGCCGCAGCAGGATTCGAACCCACGACTCGAGGATTTCGAGATCATCGAAACCTTCGCCGTAGCGCTCTCAATCACCCAATTGGCATCAGAAATATGTAGCATGGTAATTTCAGTCGGATTATTCCGCGATGAGATGAATATCGACCGAGTTGACGAATGATTCTGGAACGAAGTGAATGTGATAAAATGATTGTGGAGAGTCAAATGAATAACGAAAATGACTATGAGATACAATAAGCTGAATAGGAACCGACCTATGATATATGTTTTGATATCTTTTGTCTTGTTAATATTCTGATGCCGACTTTAGAACCATTTTCCCCTTAAAAATCTGTTAAGGATGGGTCTGACCGTGGTTTCTTCTTCATCATGGAACTCGTTTGTTTGCTAAAATGTTTTTTTTCCTGTCAAATATTATCTTCGGTTGTAGATTGTGATCTATACTGGCAAGATGTGTTTACTCATTATGTGGAATGAAATGATACTCCGTTGCTAGTGAATAATTTCTGCTGTTACTTTGTGTCTGGGCAAACATTCATTCCAATGTTTTGTTGGTTGTTTTTTAAATTACGTACTTTCCTATAATTATTATGAATACTATTATTATTAGAATCTGAGCTAAACTGGCAACTTCATAAGATTTCTCGTGATGGAGTGACATTCGATTCGGCCAACTGGTCACCGAGCGTCTTATTTATGAGACGGTGGGGGGAATCCGCTAATTCTAAATCCGTTTTAATTGCTGACATTATGCGAAAAGAAAGGTAATTAAAAGTTCTCACCCAAAGGGTCACACTCCTTCCATCTCTCAGGCGTGTACAAGATGAGCACATTGTGCTACAAGCAATTAAAATGGTATCCAAAGAACGGCTGCCACCCTTGAAGCAACGTTTACTTCAAAGACAATAAATTTAGAAGTAAAATTTATACAGGAGCAGCAAAAATATCAAAAATAAAAAACTGAATAAGAACACACACTGAATCTTTCATAGATTCCTAAGTCGCAAGGTTTTAAAAAATATTTTAATGAGAAAAGTCCTAAATTTCACGGGTTATCGTCAACAGCTGACTTCCCAATTGCTTCTATAAAATAGATTCATCAATTTTCTGGGAAGTCAACTTGATAAACAGAAGCCTGTTGTTTATTTAACATGCGAAATTGAGGTCTATTCGTATTGAACAACTCTTTATTAAAATAGAATGAATAGACTCATCTATGGGATGTTCCTTCTCGAAATCCATTGAGTGGGCTCCTTTGAACATTCTAATTTACGACCCGTCATCTTTATCGTAAACACTGAAAATAGTAAGAAGAATCGAGGTATTTAATTTTTATTATTTTTTTAATGAATTAAATCTTAAAAAAATTAGCTCAATTTTTAGCTCCTTTCCCCCTCCAATTCAGTTTCAATAAGAGTGTCTCTTGCTCTTATTTTACCTACTAAGCATGCCCTTTTTTAGATTACGGTATGTACGCGCCAAAAATTTAAAAAAATCAAATTAAATCATAAATAAGCAATTTTACCTATTATAAATTATGAAATTCGTTACATTATGTTTATGATTCTTATTTTTTTAATTTTAATAAAGATAGTACAAATCCAAATAAATATCTTTGGAAATTGATTAACGAAATTTTTCAAAAATAAATCAATTCGTGATGCAAAAAAGACGAACCTCTTGTCCACAAACGTTTTAATGGGCGAATACGTATTTCGATCTCTTATACAATAGGGAAATTAACAAAGCAAGCTATTTATAAGAAAAAGAGGGGCCGTTGACTCTCTCCCAAAGGACCAATCAACGAACACGTCGAACGTCCAATGGGAGAGTCAATCGACACCTCATACAAAAAAATAAAAGCGCGGACCTAGGAGAGATACAGATTCCATACAATTGGCAAGAGTTATACAAAATCCAAAATTATACAAAACAAAATTACCAAAGTATACAGTACAGATTCAAACAACTGGCAAAAGTGATACAATAGAAAAAAGGTTAACAAAATCCAAATATACATAATAAAAATTCTAAACTATACAATCTAAAAACTTCTATTTAACAACAAAATACAGTAAGAAAACTAAATTAAAAAAGTACAAGGGAACAACCAAAAAATTAAGAAATCTTAAGCAACTTTAATAAAATAGAATCGCCGAGGGGACCTGAGTCATTGTTCAGCAATATTCCTGGGTCCTTTTTCCCGATCTCCAAAGTCTCGTATGCGTCCAATGATTTCCTGTTCCTTACAGACCTAAGTAAACGGCCATCCTTTAACAAAACGGCGTGGCCCGTTTCAAGCATGTGCTTGGCTACTGCGGATCTCTCAGGACGACCAAACCTGGCGTGGGCCGTATGCTCCTTGACCCTGGTTTTTATGTTGCGGCACGTGGCTCCTCGATAGGTCTTGGGACACTGGCTGCAACCTATCTCATAAATTCCCGCCTGCGACAATGGTGGAGTTTTGTCCTTAGGGTTTCCGAGAAGGTTCTTCAGAGTATTCGGATTTTGGTATGCTATGGACAGCTGTTCTTCCTTAAAGATTGCCTGTAATTTGACGTTGAGTCCGCTATTATAGGAAATGGGCAATCTGAATTTGGCATCCTCGTTGCTGCTGAGTTTTGTGGAATCTCTAACTAATTTCACAAAACTTCTTCTCCTGACCAGATCTTTAACCAATTCAGAACTGTAGCCATTGACGACTGCTATATTTTGGATGCGTGCGATTTCGGCGTCAAACCTACCCTTAGACAAGGGGATGTTTAAAGCTCTATCCACTAGAAAGAAGAAAAAGGCCAATTTTTGGCTCCAGCAATGGTTGGAAGACTTGTGTATATACACTACTGTTTATAAAAATCGCAACACCCTGATGGAATAGCCCAGTCTGCATTAAATTTGGAGCATTTGCATATCATGGGTCAGAAAAGAAACCATTAGATTTCCAGGTCAATACAATGCGTTTTATTGTCACATTAGTATCGGGTGAAACCACCGTGGGATGCAATTACAGCCTCTAAACGTCGTGGCATTGAGTCAAACAAGCTCTGAATAAGGGCCTGGGGAATGTCCTGCCATGCTCTTTCTACACGGGTATACAGTTCATCCACAGTTGCTGCTGCAGCAGTCTGACGAGCCAATCGATGAGCAACCCTGTCCCACACATGTTCGATTGGGGACATGTCTGGTGAACGAGCAGGCTAGGGGAACAAGGGCGTCTGATGTGCTTGGAAAAAGGCGAGGACATTTCTGGCCACATGCGGTCGGGCATTGTCCTGTTGGAATACAGCGCCTGGAAGGTTCTGCAGGAAGGGGATAACCTCGGGTTGCACAACTTCCCTGATGTACCGGTCACTGTTCAGATTGCCATGGATTCTGATCAGACGGGAACGGCCATGGTAACTGATTGCACCCCACACCATCACCCCTGGCGTTTGTCCTGAATGACGCTGCAGAATGCATTCTGGAAGGTCGCGCTCGCCACGATGTCTTCTGACTCGTATCCTGCCGTCAAGGTGCTGCAAGTTAAACCTTGACTCATCCGAAAACACAACTTGTTGCCATTCAGCTTGCCACTGTTGGTGTTGATGGGCCCATTGCAACCTGAGGCGCCGGTGGTTTTGAGTCAAAGGAATCCGCAACAATGGTACTCGCGCCATCAATCCTCTGGAAATCAAACGGCGTCGTACAGTGCTAGCAGACATTGTCCTGCCTACTGTAGCACCCCACTGTTGTGCTAACACTGTGGAAGTGGCTGTACGATCTGCTACACACATGCGATAGAGGTGTCTGTCATCTCGCGGTGTCGTCGTGCTGGGTCTTCCTGAGCCTGGTCTTCGGTGTGCCCTGTTCTCCACTGCCTCCATGCACGCATAATTGTCGTTGCATTACGTCCTACACGAGCAGCAATGTCACGATACGACCATCCCGCTTCACGCAGACCAATTATGCGTCCTCTTTCAAAGTCTGTCAGCTGTTGATATGGTACCCTTCGTCGTCGTCGAGGCATGGTGTTCTTTCAAGCAATTACTCTGAAAATCTAATCATTTATACTCTGACCCATTGTATGCAAATATTGCAAATTGCATATGGATTAGACCATTCCATCAGGGTGTTGCGATTTTTATAAACAGTAGTGTATACGTCGGTGTGTGTAGGTTGGTTTTTCTCTCAAATAAATGTTGGTTAATATTGACGAGACTCACCCCAAAAAAAGCGACTACGAATGAAGCTAAATAAATACAGAGTAAGTTTGCAATGAGCCAGAAAACAATTAACTGAAATGCAGGCAAAGTTTATATAACAGTGTTATAATTCTCTATAGTTGACATTCGAGATTTCTGTAGGGATTATATTTTCACTGTTCCTACTTCTTCCTGATCGACTGTTTGTCTTTTATAAATTTGTACATGTGAGATTCATTAGCATTTGTATATTTCATTTTTCGCCTAGTTCAATTTTATAAATCGGCCTCGGTGGCTCAGGGGTTGCGTGATCGCCTCTGATGCCCGTGGATGCGGGTTCGACCCCGGCCGAGGACGACGAGGATTTTTTTTCAGGGGGAAAATCCTGAGATCACGCACTTCCTTCGGAAGGGAAGTAAAGCAGTTGGTCAAGTTAAAGAACCCTTGCGAGGCAAAATTTGCGGCCCCTATAACGCCGTCCTGAAATGACCATGGCAGTTGAAAAGGACGTTAATACCAAACAAACCAAACCAAACCAATCAATTTTATCATCTTTAGATTCTGATAATGGGAATTATAAAATGCACATTAGGAATTATGTGGATATTTTTGCCTGATAAATGCACATAAAGCAATATTTATAAAATCTATTTAGCAATTTAAGTTTTAACAGGAATAGATGAGTTTGTACTTTTGCGAAAATTATTTTCAAAACAAAATAAAATTGCTTGAAATTTAAAATGTTTTTTGCCGTTTCTGTTTAAATATAAGATGTCCAGAAAATAATTTTAAAATTAAAAAATAAGTAAAAAAATGTTAAACTGAAAAAAACTTTGTACAACGAAAGTTTTACTCGGCGTGTTCAGTTAAATTTCCGATTTCAATTGTTAGACGTTGCAACATCTGAAATCGGAAATTTAACTAGACACGCCCAGGATTTACTATGAAGTCAATAGTGCCTTGCCTCAATGTTACTACTTGCATCATTCATGGATGGCCTGAGTGTTTCATTGCAAATGTTCAGAGGGCGCCTATTAACAGCATATTACATTTTTTCTATGGGAAAATATGAAATGGCATGTCTCTCTATTGAAAGTCTCTGGTATTCATATCCTATAGGCTCTCATAGAAAAATCTTTCACTGCACAAAATGAAAGTTATTATATGGTACAACCAGAGACAAATGAAAGAAAGAGAGTGGCAGTGCCCTATTCATTTCGCTGAGCGCTACTGGTGCCAGCGGAAGTGCAGCATTCGCCATGTTACGATTGGCAAAAACCTAAGGCGGCATATATTCTCAATGTAATTTCAGCTGTTTTTGTAGATGATTTCTGGAAGTATTAGTAAGCATAACCTGTTTTCTGATTTTTTTAAAAACACTTTATTGCATTAACTAACGATAACGTATACTTTTAGTGACAAATATTTTAAAATTTTAAATAAAAAGAAAAGGAAGAAATAATTCTCAGTTCAATAAAATAATCAATTTATTAATCCACATATTGTAATAAGCAATTGTTTGCGATTGTTTCACATCGGCCTCGCTAGCTCAGTGGTTGCGTGATCGCCTCTGATGCCCGAGGACGCTGATTCGACTCCGGCCGAGGACGACGAGGGTTTTTTCAGGGAGAAAATCCTGAGATCACGCACTTCCTTCGGAAGGGAAGTAAAGATGTTAATCCCGTGTAGTCGTTTGCCAGCTGCACGTTAAAGAACCCTTGCAAGGCAAAATTTGCCGCCCATATAACCCTGTCCTGAAATGACCATAGAAGTTGAAAAGGACGTTAATACCAAACAAACCAAACCAAACCAAACCGATTGATTCACATGCATTGCCTCGGGCGATCAGCTGTTTCTTGCCAGTCTCTTTCTTTCATTTGTCTCTGGGTACAACAATAAAAAATAAATAACATTGCACCGACTTTGATGCTCATACATAATTATTTTCAATAAGAAGAAAAAAATTAACAAGAAAACCACCATGGACAAAAAAAAATTCAAACCCTTCTATTAATAATTAATATCCTCATTTCCACGAATTATATTTTTCTAACGTTTCTGCATACAATGAACAAGACATTTACACAATGCTAGTCCAATGAAGTCCTCTAATTGGCTAATATTCGTCGGATGTCTATCTTTAATCATTTTGTTTAATTCGGCCAAGCATCTCTCTATGGGATCAGGAGATTGACTGGACCTGGACATATATGAGTTGCCCAAATGAAAAGTGGACATAGTCTGGATATACATTATAATAACTTTTATTTGAAACTTAAAAGTAATCACCATTTTTCTTGAGGCATTGGTCCCATCGTTTACACAGCAGATCAATTCCCTTGGCGTAGAAGGATTGTGATTGTTTTTTTGAAAAAGTCTTTCATTGCATCCTTCACGTTTTCGTCCCAATTGAAACGTTTTCCTTGCAACGTCTTCTTGAGCGACCCAAAGATGTGGTAATCACATGGTGTCCAGTCTAAGCTGTAGGCAGGATGTTCCAAGACTTCCCACCGGAATTTCTGTAACATCATGGTGGTTTCACAGGGGGCGTGGGTGCTCTCACAACATTGTCGCGTAGAAGGATCACTTGCTGTGAGAGAGACCTGGGTGTTTGTTTTTGATTGATTACAGAGTTTCATGAGAGTGCTGCTACACACTGCAGAATTGATGGCGGATTTCTCTGGTCGAAGAAAAAGGTTGGTTTAAGTTCTACTAATTGTGCCATGGAATGGGGGTTATTATGCTGGCATGGAACTGGTCCCTTAATATTCATGGAAGATCTGGTGCGTTCCACCGACTTCTGAACAGTGCTGCCGAGCGAGTCCATCCTGCAGTACTGTATTTCTATCCTGCATGAGACGTCTTCTTCATGGTCGCCAGTGGTACTGTAGATTTGGCAGTGGATTCTTTTTCCGTCATATATCCTAGCTGCCCCAGAGCAGAAATCTCAAAGAGAATGTTTGGGACATGTTGGAAAGACATATCCAACAGCAAGAACCTCTTCCAACAAATCTGCTAAAGAATTATGGGAATGTGTCATGACTTACAAGTGCGTCAACACCTTATTGACTTGTGCGAAGAGGGTGCAATAAAACATTGGACAGATGTCTCTAACTCATTAACCAGTGTGTAATTACCATTGCTCCCTTATCTATCAACAATGAATTTTAACCACCGTGTCAACTGATACAAAACCATATGAACCGAGGGGATGTTCCTGAACACAGGCTATTATGTTAGCTACATACCATGTAGTATAATATATAAAGGTTTGAAAAACAGTAAAGGCTACGTAAGTCACGTGAATCACATGACCTTGAGCTGTTGTGGAGTTAAGAACGAAAGGTCAGCTGAGCTTGTGCAGTGAGTTGTATTCAAATACTGCGGAGTCTTAACATGTTACCGGAGGTTACTACAAGCGCCCTAACGATATGTTTACGAAGTTGGGAACAACGTTCTTGAATCAAAATTGAGGTTGCACGAGATCGTACTGCAAAAGACTTATCAGGGACTGCATAGTACAAAAGACTGTTTCTGGAAATGACCCCTATCATCCTTCATGACAATGCGAGGAACAACACTGCTAACGCCGTGACGGATCTTCTGCGCTTCTGGCGATGGGAAGTTCTGGAACATTCGCTTCCTGATACGAATCCGTGCGATGATGATCTCTTCGCCAAAATGAAAGCCCGCTTAGAGGGAACCATTACCCATCATGCCATAGGGCCGTCACTTCAAGACATCAACAGAGATGATGTAGGACACCTTCCACATGTGTTATTGCAAAATGTGGTCAACATGGGGGCGATTACTTTGAAGAAACGTAACTGATGTTTCCTCTAATAATAAAGCGCTTTCAAAAGTATAGCACTGTTGCCATTACTTTTAATCCAACCCTTGTAAATATTCGCTCAGGTAATGTCCTAGCTTAAAACGAGAAAGATAATGAGCTGATTAGAATATAATCCTCTGAAAGCCTATGCTCTATGTAAGGAATCCTCGCAATATGGAAATTGAAGTGTGTGCATGCGTGTGTGTGCTCCGATTTAATTAAAAGAGTTAAGTGCATAAAGGGTAAATGGTGAATAAATCTGCGACCTATTCGAGCGAAACGGGTGAGAGAAAGAGGGACGGGAGATTCTGTTATTCTGTTTCACTTTTCTTAATGATTTATCGGCTGCATTAATAAGAAAACATTAAAATTCAATGGTTGGGTTGAAGAGAGACATTGTTGGAATTCCTCTCTCTCTCTCTCTCTCTCTCTCTCTCTCTCTCTCTCTCTCTCTCTTTAGTTGAAAAGAGAGAGAAGTTGGTGCTCCTTTGCAGTCGTCGTGAGAATTCTCGTGGCGTCGCTGCCTCGACGGGGTAATGTTCTGGCGGTGGGGGTGGAGGCTGAAGCTGCTGCCGCTATAAAACAATCGCCCATCCCCCCGTTCTTGGATCGTTGCCCGCTCGGCCTTATGGCGTTCCCGAATGGTTTAGGAAGACTGAGGGGGGAGGTGAGCGCTTGCTGGGCTCGCGGACAATGAGCCTCGACCATTCGTCATCCAGGCTATTGTCGCAAGCGCCGCGTTCTGCGCGCCACTTTCCATATTATTGACGAAGTTTTCTGGCGGAGGAAACACCTTAAATCTCGCGCTGACGCCAACGTCAACAATACGGGACCTACCCCCTCCTCCTACGCTCTCTTTTACGATTGCGCATGCTCCGTGGGTCTCGCTATATCCTATTCAAAAAGCGTCGCCATAACATCTCATCCGTTCCTTCGCTCGCCGTCAAGACTTATGTATTCCACCACCAGCACGGGCACTTTTTAATTCCATTCTCCCTTCCGGTTTTCCTCTATATCTTGGGCTAGAACTAAAATAAAAAGAGTTTTATCAGCAATATCTTGCTCCACTATTTCAACTTCCTGTTGGCGTGTAATTTTACAGTTGGGGCAAAAAGTGTTGTGAAAGTTCTTCCACGTCAGCGTTGCGCCAGTTTATGGAGCTCTTAAAAGGCCAAAAATGAACTTTTGTTCGAAGAACTTTCATTTCTAACTGTAATTGCTGAATGTTCAGATTTTATTAACGACTTTGCCACACAAAGAAGAACAGACCCAAAGTGATAAGCGGCTGTCGTGGGTATTTTACACAAAATGCTAAGAAAACACTAGTCTAAACACGGTTTCGGACTCCGGATCTGGACAAGCGCACCAGTACAACATTGAAACTCAGTAGCAGGATGAAAAGCAATTTATAAGTTCTTGACAGCATCACAGCCCAGTTCGTAGTCTTTCATTTGGACATAGTCACCCTTTGTTACTGCGTCACATTCATTGCTTTACTCAATAAAACATTTAAATATACACGATTTTTTTTTTCTTAATTGTTACCAGAATCCTTCAAATTTATTTATTGTGAATTAATTTCACTTAGAAATTTATCGCTTTAAAATAAGAAACAAACTGGAGATTGTATAATTATAAAAAACAAAACAAAACAATCTCAACCAGAATACATTGATAAGGAAAACTAAGAAAAATTTCTAACTGTCAAATTTTTTATTTTTTCTGATTATTTACAAAAGAAAATTTCCAATCTTATTCGAAATTAGTCATCAAATATTCCCTTATCGCTGAATGCAGAATTTTTTTCTTTAACGTTGACGTGTCTGTATTATATTATCAGACGTTCTCTGACGCCCTCCAAAAGTCTACGATGTCTAAGATCATATAAATAGAAACATGCCTTACTGGACTCATTTGTTATGCCAATTAACTATGATATCACCTAGGCAACAAGTCTGCACACGAGACTTCTTTCATTCTCAGAAAATACCCTGTTCAAATTTAGACGACAGCATTTTCAAGTAGAAATCTCAAGGAACAACGTCAGTGGTGAAACCGCAAAATAATAGGCAAAAGAAAATGACAGATAGAGATTGTCTAGTGCTAGCATGTCTGTCGTCGTTCTGCTGTGGTTTCCCTTTCGCAAGACTAAGAATTTCTTCCTCTTGCGAAACCCATAAGAGCTGGAGAACAATGCTTATTAGGGAGTAATCATTTCTTTTCAGTGGCAGATTAAAGATTTTTAAAGTTTTTTGAAAAAATCGATTATTTAAACCAGACGAGATAGTCTATGCTGGACTCGTGGCAACTTTGAGTTAAAACTTGCATTAACAATAAAACATTTCCTGCATCACTTTTGATAAACACTCAAATGTTAGGTCCTAAACTTAATTTTAAAGAATTGACAACAGATTGCAGAAGCATCACCGGAAAGTGACGATTCGTACGAAAGCCAACCGCGTTTGAAAGCCGTGTTCTGCTTTTGGTGGGATCAGAAGGTGGTCGTCTATTCGGAGCTACTCGCGTTCTAAATTAACACGGCAAAAGCAATAAAAATTTAGTCATATACGTGTTATTAAAATGTCAAAAAAAATTAAATCATTCTTAATAATAGATGAACTCTTAAATAAGCTCCTGGGAAATGATTAAGTAAATAAATAAATTTAATTCGTCTAGCATAAATGTGCATTAAGATTGATAAACAACTAACCTGTTATTATAATAAGCTGCCAAATTAAATCTTATTCTGCACGTTAAAAGACACTTTCATTAAGTTTCTATCAAATGAGTTATCTCTTTGAAGTTTCCACTTTCTTCTTATTAATTGGACACTGGATAGAATTCTGTTAGAAGAACTGTTCATCATTAGCGGTTTAATGAACAGAAAGGATATTCAGATTTAAAGCTATGTCCATGTAATGTCCATTTAATAATAACTGGAAAATGGTCTTAGGAGGATATTTTCATGCCATTACCTCCAATACTGATGAATAAAAAGAGAAAAATAGTAAAGAAAACTCCACGGCCTGGACTCGAACCTGGGACTTTCGGGTTACCGTCCCGATGCTATAACCACTAAAACACTAATTTGCCATTTAATAGTAAAGATAGTCCTGGCTTGCGAACAAGGAGCCGCGCTCATAGGACATGTTTGATAGCGACAGCTTCCATGTCCACCGTGGCTTAGTGGTTATAGCATCGGGACGGTAACCCGAAGGTCCCTGGTTCGAGTCCATAGCTATTTTTCTCTATTTAATGTCTATTTAATCTACAGCCATTCCTAAAAACTCATCTGAGTACAGCTAAAATATATGCAAAGTCGGCGTATGCTAATGCTGTGCTGCAATCATGCAATACGGACAATAAGACGAGACAACATGAACGTCACGAGAAATAGCTTTGGCCAAATGAAGTGTGACGAACTGAATTTAAACCCAGAATTGTTAAAAGAATTGGGGTTACGGTTTTTTTTTTCATTTCAAGAAATAGGAGCGTCGAGATAGGCGTGTTTTCCATTGGCTATATTCATATGGAGCGAAATGGGTTCGATTCGAGTTATAAATACGTGATGGGGGGTGCGTTTGGTCTATGGGCAGATAGCGTTGTCTTCACAGAGATGGCTGTATCGCGAGTAATCGGAATGCGTCTATCGGGGTCGAAATGAATGGATCGTCCGCGCGTCGAGGGAAATTGGGGGTAAAGAGATGGGGGTAGAGAATAAAAACGGACAGAGATGGATAAATAGAGAGAGAGAGGGAAGGAGGAGACAGAGTGGAATTGCGACGGAATAAAATAAATAATAAAAAAAAAAAAAAGAAAAGCGAGCGAGTGAGTGAGGGGGTGCTTTTGCCTAAAAGTTGTGCAAGATCCCGGGGAGCGATTGGTGATGAATGCGTCACGGCCTATTTCCTCTCGGTGTTTTCGGAGGCCCCCACCACACACACATATACACAGATGCGGGGGAAGAAGGGCTTTATGGCGGTGGCGCGAACGGTGGCATTCCGACGGAATTTTTGCGAGACGGTCACGACGGTCGACGGCACGAGGACTCATTTGTCACGCTAACCCCACTTTCCCTTTCTTTCTTTCTTTCTTTTTTTCTTCTGCTTCTCCATCGTCCTTTCCCTTTTTTTTTTGTTTTATTTCCCGCCACTTTTGGTCATCTGGTCGGTCACTTAATATGAATCACGCAGGAAATTGCGCCCTTCTCGGCGAATGCCCAGTTCCGAAAAACTCCTACCACCCTCCCTTTTCTTTATGCTATTCTCTCGCTATGTCTTCCATCTTTACAGCGCACTGTTGTATATTTATGGAAAAACGAAATTTCCACAAAAAATGGAAATTGCTTTAACCGAATCACGATCAAAAGGGTTACGACGAGAAGATCATTCTGGTTTCTTTGTTCTAAGCTTGATCATTCTTGTATAGCAAAAATAGAAGGCTGGCTATATGTAGTCGGTTTCTGCATCTAAAAATAAGAAAAAAAGTTTCTATAAAGACGTCCTAAGTGATTCGTTACGGAGCTCTAGGCATTTACATGTATAGATAGATATCTATCAGTATTTTAGTTCACTAGATTAACATTTTTCAGTCAGGTTAAGTGCCTAACAATGAGAAATCAATGCCATCATTCAGGAGCGGCAATACGTTGCTGAGCTCGTCTGAGAATTCAGGACTGCAACCTCACACGCTCAAAATTTCCCGGTGTGCTCCTAATCTACTGGCATCTACTCTCTGTTGAAGATCCTCAATATCAAGAACAGGAGTGGAATAAACAATAGATGGTAGATGCCTCCATATATAAAAATCTATACGGTTGAGATCAGGAGATCTAGCAGGCTATGCTATAATTCTTCGAGAAATTATTTTAGGACTTATCTTTCTATAAACTCTTTTCCTTACTTTTAGAAGTAGAAATCGACTACATTTAGCTAGCTCACTGTTTTTGTTACACACTGTTTTGCAGCGCGTACCGTTTATAGACAAGTGACTTTCGTGCGCTTTCTAGTCTAAAAGTATCAGAAGTAAAGCCAAGACGTTTCAGAACAAACGCCAATATAAGCCTACAGCCTATATGCTACAGTCAGCTTCTATACACTTATTCTTAACAAAATTTACTTAAATATAGTTGGTCTACGCATAACTAAGTCATATATGTAAGGCTAATAAGGGACCCTATCCAAACTATCCAAAGTTATTTAAATTCTTACCATAGAAAACCCTCAACAAAATATTGGGTGAATAATGTAAAGTATAGGTTAGGTTAGATTAATTAGGGTGAATAATGTAAAAGGTGTTTTTCACTAATTTCTATGCTAATTATGATTTTTAAACCCGAACTAATGCTAGTAGAGAGTTTAAACAGTTTAGTCCTCAAATCGAGCGTGTCCTCGATATATTTTGTTGCTTGATTCGGAACGGTAAACTCGAATTTATACATTTGTAATTACATACTGTAAGAATTAAATATAAAATAGAATAGATACATTATTTGAAAAAGTAATTTCTAATGAAAAAAAGACAAACAGTACAATGGGTGCCAGAGTAATCGAAAATTGGTACCTTGGTAATTTGATCATTTTCAGATACCGTAATATGAATATTATCTTATGCATAGACCCTCTAGATTTAATAAAGATTTTAAATTTTATAAAATAAATGATTTTTAAGAAGCGCTAAAAACCAGTCACCTAAAATTTTCCACTTACATCTACACTACATGATCAAAGGAGTTGGGACACCCCTGTGAACACCTACCGTAATTGTGGGACTGGACTGGGCCCGCTCATCAAGGTGGACGGAAACCTCAATGCTGATGGCTACAGGACCATTCTGGATAACGGGGCACTTCCAGCGTTGTGGGAACACTTCGGTGACGGGCCGTTCCTCTTCCAGCACGACAATGCGCCTTGCCACAAAGTAAGATCCATATCCGACTGGTTTGACGAGATGCGGGTTGAAGAACTGGATTGGCCCGCCCAGAGTCCTGATCTCAACCCCATCGAACATCTTTGGGACGAATTGGAACGACGTGTGAGATCCAGGATGGTTCGCCCTACATCTGTCCAGGAACTGACCATGACACTCCTCGAGGAATGGAAGTCAATACCTGTGGACACATACCATAAACTTGTGGACAGTATGCCATGTAGGGTGGAGGCAGTGATAGCAGCTCGGGGTGGTCCTACACACTACTGATTGAAGCTTTTTGCAGCTTTACGGTAGAGCAACAGGTGTCCCAACTCCTTTGATCATGTAGTGTATGTACAGTATATAGGGATCTGGCTAGAAATTGCTGAGTGCTGGTTAATTTTTCAGAGTGACACCTTACAACTATACGGAATAATGAATATTTAACTTACAATCTGAGTGGTGGTCGCGTAAATGGTAATTTTTATCGCGCGCGACCAGTGCCGACCAGTGTAGCTAGATCCCTGAGTATAGAATGTCTAGTCGTATAATAAGATCATTTAAGGAAGTGCTAAGAGGTAATTTGGAGTATGTAGTTAGAAACACTACATTACCTCTCCAATAACCTGGCGTATCGCACTACCAAACACCATGTATATTATACAACTACAGGGCGATTCATATAAAATTAATACATATCTTTCACAATTTGGTTTTTGGAACAACTGGCCAATATAGAGCTGGGTCAAGAATATTTTCAACAAGACGGAGCGACATGCCATGATCCCTTGGAACTGATCGAAAGTTCTTTCCTGATTGGATAATTTCTAAGAACTTGTGACCATCGAAATCTCCGAATTTATTAACACGATTTCTTACTATGGGGCTATTTATTAGACAGAGTTTACGCCATACGGGCCCAGACATTGGACGATTTAAACAGAACACAATAATTCAATGGTATTGACAACATGCAACGACGAGTTCAGTTGTGCCTAGGAGCAGCAGGCAAGACATTTTCAGCATTCACTATTTTGTAGAGGTCTCCGAAATATATTTTACATTTGAGGTATTACAAATTGTGTTTAGCACCATTCTTGTTGTAATAAATAAAGACATGGGTTAGCTTTATATGAATCACCCTGTAAAATCCTAGAGAGGATTTAGCTATTACAATACATTTTACTGTATTACTATAGTATGTGTAATGCAATTCGCTACTTTCAGTGAATATAGAGGACGCTGCTATTTTTGAAAAATGGCGGCGAAAGTAGGAATGAATTCTCTGTGTGATATTTTTTTTGTAAGATGATATATTTTTCAAGTGGTTGATGTGGCAAGCACCTGCTAGGAATAGCACTTGATTTCAACTTTCGTTTTAATGCTGGCATATTTAAAAAGATTTTATTTCTTAGTTGGAAAGTTATTAGTTGATTAAATATGAAAAAGTAGATTCAAGATGAAAATTGTTTCTAATAATAAACGAACTAATTTTTTGCTTATTAATGACCCACAAACAAAACAATGTTATCAAAACTAATGCAGCTAACAATAGAAATAGTAATTTTACCGTAAAATTACGTGCATGTAAGCGTGCTGTGCGTGAAACAAACTTTTAAAAACAAACTTTTGAATATTATTTCATTTTATTAGTAGTATATGTTAAAATAGGTACATATTTTCCATCTTTTACCCTAACGTTGCAAATTTCTGCTTACACGGTGGTGATGGAAAAAAAATGTGTTGATAACATTTGTATCTGTGGCTTTTTTCCCCCCATTGTAAGTTTTTACTTCCCAACTTTTTCTAATGGCTTTATTTTTTGGGGAAAAATGTAATCTTACTGCATGTAGCATCGTTTTTGATGTGCAGCCTTACGCAAGGCAGTATTTGTGACTTTTTCCTTTCATTTCTTTAGCTGCAACAACGTGTTGAGCCTTATTTAAACTACGGCGAATCCTACTTAGCTCCGTTCAAGTAAATCCCACAAGGGCGGCGCCACCTAAACTGAAAGTAGCGAATAACAAGAAGTTAATCCTCCCGAGGAAGGTATAGGAAAGTAGAGAAGCCCTAAGATCATCTATTTTTACCAACCTTATATTAGCTCGCTCTTGGATCTTGTGAGATGGTACGGAACCTTTCAGTCGAGTTTTGAGGCACTTCCGCTTTTCCATTCGCTCTTAAATTTTGCATACAGGTTTGTTACCCTTTTATCTCACTTTTTATCCCGACCCCACTGGGACACAATTCCGACCCCATTGGGACAATTTGGCCCAAACTTCATAGTAATGTTGTTATCTTGCTTAGTATACATTATTTCACTCCTTTATATGCATAAATACGCCCATAGACCTTTTGGTCCCCTTTAATTTCCGCCCCCGAAACTCCAATCCCAGTGGGCCAATCAAAACCAAACTAAATAGTGAAGGTGCACATGCCCATAGTAAGCTACATTCCTAATTTCAACCTTCTACCTAGAAAAATGCGGAAATTATGAATGGGTCGGATGGACGGACAGACAGACGGACATTGTGAAAACAGTAAGTAGCTCCATTCTTCCGCTACTTAATAAACAATTCATTAGTCACATGATGACACGCTTCCATATCCAGAACTCTGTCTTCATCTAGTTAGTAAAATTGTTAATATTTAGCAATTAGAACTGTTCTTTCCAGGCCCGTAGTCGGGGGGGGGGGGGAGGTCGACGACCAACCCATTATGGAAAAAGGGGTCGAAAATCGACCCCCCCAAGATAACGTCCTGGCTACGGCCCTGCTTTCGCCAAACAATTTACAGTTTTGGGAGTCACATGTAATCTCGATTATCAAATCAAAGAGGTATCACTGTGAAAAAAAATAAAGGCAGACGTTTCTTGTTCTCCTAGTTAGTTCTGTCTCGTTTCTCTTTTCTTCGACTTTTTTAATTCAATTCAAATCAAAGAACTGAACTAAGATTGGATACAAGAATTTCCATCTTATAGGCGAATTCAAGACGATGCTAAGCATTTGTCTGAGCATGTTTATTCGTGCAGACATCCAAAGCGGCAAGCATAACTTAACATTAAAAGCGCGAAATTTAAGACTCAACGAAAGAGACAAAAGAAAAAGAAGTAAAAGAAACGGGAGGAGAGGAGGAGGGGTAGATATATGCGTGTGTGTGTTGTGGAGGTAGGGGTAGAAGAAGGGTTTTGATGTGTGGGTGCATTCGCTCGAGCTGACATCAGCAGTCCGCCAGGCTGGTCCCGCCAAGTCCGATCGTCGAGGATTCCACGTCGGCATCGTCTATAAAGCACGTGATTAACAAGGCGAGCCGGGGGTTGCGCCGTTCCCGGGAAGACGGTCGAGAGCCGTTTTATTGCACACGTCCGCTGCAAAATGGCGCTGCGCTCGCGTCCAATTCGCAGTCAGGTTTTAGCGGCGACATATTTATTGTCGGTCGTTCGTTGTCGTGGCGAGCGCTCGAGGGCGCTGGTGACGGTGGCGCCGGCGGTTCAGGGCGCGTGAAATTGGGACAATTGGAAAGATCCCCCGTTCCCTTCCTCCTCACCCGATGTCCTTTGCGCTCTCTCCAGTTCCTTTTGATGACAACACGAGTCGCACGAAATCTATAGAAATCTCCAATTTATTTTGGACGATAACGATTTCTGCAGCTGCTGCTGGATGGTTTGCTCATGTTCTTCTTCTTGGTGAAGAAGTTCAAACAAAAGTCTCGCAATCTCTGGTCACTTCATGGCAAAGAAGGTTCACTTGTTCTTCTCAAACTCCTTTGCTCTGTTGTCTTGGTCACTTTTGTCCTTTTATTGTAGACTTATTTTCAGTTTTCTTTAGAAAGTGCTAAACATGTAGAAAAGATTGTTTGCGTCACCATACATCTTTATAATTATTTCAAATATTTAATCAAACTGAAAATACGCAGAAATTCGACATTGCCTGAGAACTAATTCTTCAAGCGGACTATTAGAATGCTTTGACGTAATTTTTGCTTATACTATTAAGCCGTTCTGTTTGTAATGGCCACTTTCAAAACGAATGATGACGTGAATAAGGAGCGCTAATCATTGTTTAATAATGAAGTCATACGAATTCAGCAGTTTATCAGATCACGTGAAAATCCCCAAAATGGATTCTCGCAGTATCTGCAAGGATTCATGAACCTCGTAAAGAAAAAAATTTTTAAGTTGCTACAATTTTTTATGCTCTGAATTAATAAAAATGGTAATGTTAAAAATATTCAATTTCTCACTTTCTTTATTGAAATGTATCACTTTTTCACAACTTCTTATTTTTAAAATAAAAAAACTTTACAGAAATGCAAGCGTAACAATTTGTAATAGCTGCTGCTTTTTGAAATTAAAAACTTTAGTTAAGGCATCGTTATCCAAGGATAAAAGGGTTTTTAGCATCAAAATGTTACGAGCAGTAGCGAAGTTCTTAGGTTAATTTCAGGTTCTTAGGCTTGATTGGTATTTATTGCCGAGGCCTCAGAGGACTATATCAATTTTAGTGTGTAATAGCTAAAATTTTAAGCAACACATTATAAATATAAAACATTTCAGGTTTCTGGACTTCTGGTTTTAAATTTATAGCTTGATTTGAGTTTGAGGCCGCAAGGCCCCTGCCAACAGACTCACATAATTTTTAATATAGATTAGCTAAATTTTTAAATACTACACTATGATTAAACAAAATTTCAGGACAGTAGGCCTTTCCGTTCAAATTTTATAGCTTCAATTGTATTTGAGGCCGCCAGAGGCCTATACCAGTCTCCTTGTATATTGTCTATAATTTTTAAGTAACGCACTGTAAAAATATAAAACTTCACGTTCTTAGGCCTTTTTATTATTCAAATGTTAGAGCTTATTTGTAATTTGGGTTTCAGGGCCCCTGTGGACCTAAGAGCCTTATACAAGTTTTTCGTGTATATTAGCTAAGTTTTTTAGTAAACTACTATAAGTATACAAATTTTCAGATTTCTAATCCTTTTCGTTCAAACATTATAGGGCCCCTGCCAGGGCACCAGAGGTCTATATAAGTTTTAGTGTATAAGAGCTAAAATTTTAAGTAACACACCATAAACATGCAAGGATTCAGATTTCTGGACTTCCGGTTCAAAAGTTATAGCTTGATTTGTGACTGGGGGCTCAGGGCCCCTGTCGAGACCCAAGAGCCTTAAACCAGTTTTTAGTGTATATTAGCTAACTTTTAAAGTAATTTTTTATAAGTAAACAAAATTTCATATTTCTAGACCTATTCGTTTAATAGTTGTAGCTTTGCTTGTGTTTGGGGCCTGTGGGGTTCTGCTGGGGCCTATATTACTTTTTTTGTATATCTGCAATATTTTTTTAGTACCACACTATGAATATACAAAATTTCAGGTTTCTAGGCCTTTCCGTTCAAATGTTATAGCTTCAATTGTATTTGGTGCCTCGAGGCTCGTGGCGGGGTTCTAGAGGCTTATATCAGCTTCCTTCTATATTGGTTATATTTTTTAGTACCAAACTAAAAATATACAAAATTTCAGATTTCCAGACCTTTCCGTTAAAAAGTTATAACTTGATTTGTATTTGAGGCCTCGGGATCTTCTGGCGGGCCCCATAGGCCTACATCACATATTTTGTATATTTGCTATATTTTTTTAGTACCACACTATAAATATACAAAATTTCAGATTCCTAGGTCGTTCCGTTCAAATGTTATAGCTTTAACTGGGGCCTCGGGACCTCCGGCGTATACCCTCGAGGCGTATATCACTTTTCTTGTATATTGATTTTATTTTTTTTAGAACCGCACTACTAATTTACGAAATTTCAGGATTTTTGCCCTCTTTGTTCAAAAGATAAAAAAGGAACCATGAAATTCATACAAGTCGCCCGTGAGGAATCCCGGGCCACCCTAGAGGATTCGCTAGAGGATTTTTCGCACCGTCCTCTGTATAGGGCCTACGTGTGTAAAAAATTTCAAGCCTCTAGGTCAATCCTTTCATAAGTTATGGCGTGTGATATACAAGTTACATACATCTGTACAGTCATTAATAGGGTTTTAGATGATGCTAAAACCCTAAAAATGATATGCTAAACATTCGTATGGAATTATTGAATTATGTAACTGAGCAAAATGATATTAAAAAAAGAGCAGTTTTTCTTCGGCGAATTTTCCGAAGAAAATCCATCTCGCACTTAAACAAAATATTTTTTAACAATTTCCTTTTGATATTGAATTTCTAAGCCTAATTTTTAAATCTTTTAAAAGCCTAATTTTTCCCATCGTAATTACAAAAATTCAATTAACACATACTTTAAATTAAAAGGTATGTGTTAGGCCTGTATGTGTCTCATCATAGACATGGCTAGCGACAGGAAAATCATTTAGGCACACAAGTGAAATATATAATTTAAATATATGGATATACAAGATAGACCATTGTGGGGAGGAAATCCCATAGTTACTGAATTTTAAATCAAATTAAGAGTGTCATTATATTAGTGAATAAGGTCTAGAACTTTTCGGCGCCCTGTCTTAACATCACGTTGTTTGCCATATAAAATTTAAGTTGACAAACACAACATGCATTCTTCCCATGTGAAATAAAGTAGGCTTATACTAACTAACTATCGAAATTGCAAACATTATAGCAGACTTAAGAACTTTAGTCTATTATAACAGTTTAGGTTAACAGCTTTCAGTCCCGAAGCTGTATTTAGTCTTATTATTATAGCCAAAGGTTCCTGGTTCGATTCCAGGCTGTGGAATTTTCTTTCCTACTTTTCATCATTAATTTGAACAGCTGAGGTATGGCGTACGATAAAACCCTCACTGAACATCTTATCAATTATTCTTTATTTATTATTATTGACCATGGCTGCAAACTGAGACTTACCAGAATTTTTTCGACAAAGTATAAGAAATATTCATGCAAAAATCTTCTCAACTCTACCATAGTACTATTTGCCTAACAATTGTTTTCCTTGAAATGTTGAAACTGAAGCCGCAAAAAAAAACTTACAGAAAACTGAATTTACTTGACATTAGAGAGGTTAAGCACCACGTAAACGTCACACGCGTTCGCGTCACGTTCGCGTTTACGTGGTGCTTAACCTCTCTATTTATGATATCCAATGGTGCTAGGACTATGACTTGGCGTTCAGCTAGTTTTGCGTTGATACTTCTCATAAAATAGACAACAGAGAAGAATACTTTATTAAGTAGCGGAAGTAGTCCCCTTCATTTTTTCTACATTTCTTGACGTAGAAAGCTAAAATACGGAATGTAGCTTACCATAGACATGTCCTATTTCACTATTTAGTTTGGTTTTGATTGGTGCACTGCGGTCGGAGTTACGGGGGTGGGAGTTAGAGGGGACAAAAGATCTACGTGGTATTTTAGGCATGTAAAGGAGTGAAATTCGGCATGCAGATTCCCTAGGCAACATCTACTGTACTATGAAGTTTGGGCCAAATTATTCCAGTTGGGTCGCAGTTGTGGGGGGTAGCAGTCACTTGGTCATTCGATAGAAAATAATAAGAAAGAAAAAAGATAAAGCTCTTTTACATTTTCTAAATACTACGTGCGAGAAAATCAATTGAAGATAAAGGGGTAAAAATAGATGACTTCCGCTATTTTACTATACTTCGGGGAGATTAATTACTTGTTAACAATATCAAGATGTAATATTAAGCATAGTGCAACTAATTAAAAATGAAAAAATAGTAAACATAAATGAAAAATTTAAGAAGCGGTTTCTGAAACTTAAATTAAATCAAAATATTCTACATGGCGACCACGGTATAATATTCATTCTTATACCGTGATGGCGACTAAAAGGAGAGGCCCCGGCGCGGAAAAGTCATCTGACCCTAACAGGCCGACCAACCCTCATTGTTTTCAGCAAACGAAAAAATACTGATTGTTAAAATTCAAGATGGAAACAATGAACATTACGTTGTTATTTGTTCTACAATGATCAGGTTTCTTCAATGAGCTGTTACACCGGGTGATCCAAAAATGTATTACAGTTTTTTTTACATTGTTAACGACATTTTCAGTATTTGCGCGTGCCTCGTGATTCTTATGAAACATTGAATTGCTGGAAAGCAAACACTGAAAATGTCGTTAACAATGTAAAAAAAAATGTAACACACTTTTGGATAACCCGGTATATTCCGCTGTGATTGACTTTTCTTTTCCGTTCAGCTCTGTCATTTCACACGCTGCCTAAAGCAAACTCGCTCACTTACAGAATGCCTAGGAAATGCGTACATATAGTTTTATATAATATCTTCAAGTTTCAAGAATGCTTTACCCAATGTAATTTACACATACATGATGTAACTTCTCTTTAGTCTTGTATTAGCACAGAATGAGTCGAAAAGCGTGGATTTTTTAATATCAGAAATCCATTGTTTATCATTGCTAACAAATTCGGTTTTCTACTTCATAAGAATGAGGATAAAACACTTTATTTTGATATTAAATAAAACTAGTAAAAATAAAAATAAATAAACAAATGATATTCTCTTTAGAAGTATTGACATGAAAAACTGACATCAAGCATTGAAAAATTAAATGGAGCCAAATTGAATAAAAATAAGTTAATTTTATACGTTTTATATACATTGAACTGATTTTCTCCTCTTCTTTTCGTGTTCTTTTTTTTTTGAAAATTTATTTTTAAATAAATATAATTTACCTCTGCTTATCCGGCCTGGCTTGTTTTATAAAAATCATTTAATCTGATGAAAATTAATGGTGAATAGTTTTTCATCGCTCAGTAAAGTAACTCAGCAAAAAGGGATCGCGTGTTGCCATCTACTGGTAAGAAAATCAAATGAAAAGCCTTTGTACTAAACTGGAATCGGGCATTCCTTATTTATTCTTAAAAATACAATTTAATTTTCGTCAATATAAAACAAAGCTATTAAAACATACTGAAAGGTGAAGGAACTCCTCTATCTTCTATCTGATAATAATTAACACTCAATTTATATATACATATATAAGAATTATTATCACATATTTGTTCAGCGTACATTTCATTTCATCGTACATGAATACAGGAATGCGAGCTCAAAATAAAAATCTCTTTTTGTTCTGCGGCGGCTGTTACTACCGAGATCGCACATTTATATTTATTAATTGTAATGTAATCAATGGAGCGGCCAGCTGACTGGTCACGTGACTAACGGTGTTTGGTCGACGTTCTTTTGTTCACGAAGCTTCGCGAATCCGTTTAACATAAGATATTAAATTAAGGATAAAGTATGCCATGTAGAGTAATAATGCAGGGCATTTTAATATCGCAAACATTGTGATTAAAGAGTAAACGATTATAAGGTGCATGGGTGAAAAGGCCCGCGCTCGATATTTTCTGCGGAATGAACGCTAATGGCTGCTGGCGGGGAACCTGAAACTGAACACGAAAAGGGAGGGAAATAAAACGATACACAGCTGTATATATTGTCTGCATCGATGTACGTATTAAATTTTTTAATAAACATGATACATCTATATTGGTTAATCGAGCATTGTAAAGATTTATACAGAAATGATAAAGTTGTAGCTCCTCGAAAGCAACAATGCCATGCACTCAGCGAGTGATACTCTCTTACGTAAACATTCATGTTTGCACATGAATTATGGAATGTCATTCTATAATAATCTTAATTTCCAGTTAATAAATACCTCACTAAAGTTTTATCGTGTCGTTAATGCTGCTCGCTTTCGTATTATTTTGCCAGCATGGAGTTGTAATGTACTTGCGAAGCATTGTTTTAGCCATTGTTGGCACTACCACATGAGAACAATCTAAGCAAATGCAACACTTACGTTGGACACGTTTTACCTGTAAATTTCAGCTTGCCCTTCATTTGCTGAAACGCCAATTGCTAAACTTTACCCCATCACACATATACCCTGCCCTATAAAGAGAGATTATCGGGAGCAGCTCAGTGCATGAAGAGATTCAATATTACAAATGCTTTCTCTTAACCGAGCGCCACCTTATAGATGACTATTCGTCACCTATAGGGTGGCGCTTTCTTAAGAGAAAGGTACCTAATTTCCTTCAGAAAATGGAGCACTGTCAAAATAATTTAAAGTTGAGGAGGATAGTATCAAGGATAGGTGACAAGGTGTGAATGAGATGTGAAGATGGGTGATGAAAGTTCGCGCTGATTATATATACGTTGAACTGTCCTGTTTTCAGAAAGTGCATCATGTTTAGGTGTGCTTTTGGACAAGAATGAACGATGTGTGTTCTAATAAAAATGAGAATACATGTTGAGAGAGATACAGCTTAACAAATTTGCAAGATAAAAGTGAATGGAACGTTATTGAGCATGTGAATAAATACGTGTGTTGGAGATGCATGTTTGAGAGGTATGTCTTGTCTTGCTGCAAGGCTTCAAAAAGAAAAGGATCTGCATTGCAATTTGCATGTGCTCTGACAAAATAAACAAGGAACAAGAATTATCAAGTACTGTCGAGCAATGACAGTGCATGAAAGAGCGTTGCTCCAAATGATACTGTATGGAAATGAAACATAGGTGATGTACAAAAAGCATAAGAAACATATGAGTGCAGTGGAGATGAAATTTTTAAGAGGTGTGACTGCCCTGAGTAAATGGGATTTTGTTTCAACTGATATGAAAGAGATACTTGTGGATGAAGAAGAATATAGTGGATGTAGTTTTTAAGTCTCCTCTGAATGAGCGATGAAAAACGTAAACATTATTACATCTGTCTGTGTAGATAAAACTTGCAAAGGAGGATTAAAAAGAGTGTAGCAGAAGCAAATAGAGGAGAATTTGTGATTTTGAAAATTAGAATAAACTGTTTCTGTATGAAAAAAAAAAATACAACAACTGCTAAAAAGCGGAATCTGTGTAGAGAAAGTAACGTTTGATTGGGACATTCTAGCCCCGAGTCTTAAGTGCTACCTGTTCTCTCAATAAGATTATAGCTTGTTGTTATTTACTTACTAAAAATATTCCTATATTATTTATTTATTTCAAATTTATTGACAAAAATGTTTTTGTAAATAAATATATAATTCATTTAAGAATTTCCATTTTAAATTTATGAAATATAATGTAGGATGCATAGGATATTTGAGGACATGGCATTTCTTTATTATTGCTTCCTTCAAACAAATGTTTTGATCTTTTATCTGTGCAGATATGCACCTGGGCAGTTACCACAGTAGATTATAATACGACTCAAAAAGTAAAAAGGGGCACTATCATTGTTGTCGTAAACATAAAACAGACTTTTAGAGATTCTGAGGTTTATGAATTATGCCAGCAGGGGCAGCACTATAGCTCGGGACAGGTTAACCTTGCAATGAAGGAACAAGTACAGTTGCAAGATCATTGCATTGTATCAATGTGCAGAATCAATAAGGAATGAAAAGGGGGTAGGTAATAAGAAAAATATACACTAAAGACACAAGAAGAAGCAAGAACGGTTTCGGTTACAGCAGCGTCACAACATTAGCGGCGCGCTGTCTGGAACGCTTTCGGTTAACCGATGCTCTACTGTAAATGTGTCTATGCATGCGTTATTAAATAAAAAGTATGAAAATGACTGGAAAGTGATGTATTAAGTTTGTAAAATATGAAGAGCAAATAATTTTAACTAGCAAGCCAACTGAAAATGATGATGATCTCCTTCTTCCTGACAAGTATTAGGCTACAAGGCCTGTTATGGTCTCACACAAAATTTTTGCGCCATCTCTTAGCAGGACGACCCACAGATCTTTGGCCATGTGGTAATATAATCATAAACTGCCTTTGGAAATCTACAGGGTGGCCCAGATTAATATATACAATTTTTAACAAGGCCGTGTGCCTTAAGTATTTTAATACCTGCATGTAACTATGGTGGAATACATTGTCAAAGGATCGAAGAAGAGAGTCACACTGTTTTCCATGGAGTGGTCCACCATGCGGCCCTCCATGACGATGCAAGCTTCCAGTCGCAACTTCACGTTGTTACAGGCCTTGCACATGTCTAGGAAAATTTTGCGAAATTCCTCCATCATTGCTTCCTGAAGCTCTGGAATGTTATGGATCCTATGGCGGTAGACCTTGTCCTTGAGATATCCCCATAACCAAAATCGAGTGGGGTCAAATCGGGTGATCTTGGGGGCCACTCAACTGGACCGCATCTGCCGATCCACCGACCTGGAAATGTTTGATCCAACCAACTGCACAGTGAGAGCATAATGTGGTGGTGCCCCATCCTGCTGCCAACACATGGTGTCAAAATCATCGTGTTGCGTCAATAGGGGATACACAGTGTTCACCAGAAGGTCACGGTAGCTGTCTCCTGTGACTGTCCTCAAAGAAAAATGGGCCGAGCAGTCCATCGTAACTTACGCCGGCCCACACCATGACACCAGGGCTCTAGTAGTCTATCTCAATTCAATGTGTGGATTGGTTATACGCCAATACACGCAGTTGTGGCTGCTCACATATCCTGAGACGTGAAATTTTGCCTCATAGCTCTATTCCACATGGCGTGCTAACTCAGGATCGTCCTCCAGCATTGCAAGCTAAGTTTCGGCAAACTCCAATCGCCTGTCGGGATCATCTTCGAGCAAGTGATTTGTTAAGCGAGGATGATATGGCCTCGGTTTCAGATCCTTCAGGATTCTTTGAATACTCTTACGAGAAATGTCTAACCGAGCAGATAGTCGCCTTTACGATTTGTCCTTTTCTTGAGAACTGGCCAACTCATTTTGCAGGCGCACTTTGTTGGCGTCAGTAACAATGGTCTTGGGTCTACTGCGTTTACGCTCTTCAACGTTGCCAGTTTTATCAAACTTCTTGTTTACGTTCTTGATCATCATCAATGAAGGTCCGGGTGTCCCAAACTTAGCTGCCATACGACGTTTCTCTGAGTACCGGTAATTGTTGGTCGCTGAGTACAACCTCACACAATTTACCTTCTCTTCTAGACACTCAATCACTGCGCCGCCATCTTGATATGGACGATCCTCATGATTCACGCCTTTTTCGCATCCCCTTGCTCACATAACTGTATATATTGTATATATATTAATCTGGGCCACCCTGTAGTATTACTCATTCTTTCCAGATGATGTTTCCAATTAGACTGATATTAGTCAATGTAATCCAAAACTGGTTTAGTTTTTAGTCCCTTTAAAATTTCACAATTTCTTTTCAGATCCCATTTAGTATAGCCTGCTGTTCATCGCATGAATCGCATTTCACAAGCTGTTATTCTACTTCTATCTGCTTTCTTTAGTGTCTATGTTTCGCTGCCATAGCTGAGTATAGGCCGTGCCAATATATTGTAGAGACGTACGCGGGTGTGTTTCTGAACAAAGGATAGTTTCATCACACTATTTATAATGCCCATAGCTCTTGTATATTTATTAATTTTCTGTGATATGTCCGATTCTTCAGAAATGGAAAGATTGTAGCCTAGATATGGGAAATATAGAATCTTTCTAATATTTTATTATTGAGACAAATTTTACTTTGTATTGGGTATTTACTGCAAAATGCCAGAACTTTTTTTTTCTATTGAGATTTCCATGTTGTATATTGCTGCCACTTTCTGCAAATTGTATATTGACCTTTGGAGGTCATCTTCTGAAAGTGCCAGCAATACCAAATGATTTTATCAGAAAATATGGCTGGAACACGGTTAACCAGTACACATGCAAAGAGTGGCATCGGATGAACAACCAAACCGAATGGCTTTATATTGCTTTTACAATGATGGTGTTATGCATCGTTCTGTTGACAATTGTTTATAATTGCTGTTATAACCTTGTTATTAGATTTTAATTTCAAGCACGGTCTAGAATACAATGGTCCGAAAGCTCCATTGTTAATCCACCAATCACGAAAGCTCCATTGTTAATTCACCAATCACGAGTTTTGAGAATGGAAGCAGACATCAACGATTAATGAAGAGTCGGATTGTGTATGTTTACTATATAATTATAAGGAGTGTTCAAAAAGAAATGAGCCAGAGGCCTAGGAACAGAAACCAGTGCCTGTATGTCAGAAGTATTGGCCCTGCTATTGAGGCACTTGTCCCACTGCGACACAAGGCGGTGAATGACTGTCTCGTAAAATTCCCGGGGCTGCGTTGGGAACCAGTTCCACACGTACTGCTTGACATTGTTGTCCAAGGTGAATCGTTTGCCCCTCAGACCCTTTTTTGGTGGCCCCCTTTTGATAGACTTACTGCAGCACGGGACAACAGTGAATGCCCAGCGTTACTCACAAATCTTGACGACTCTTCGCCAAGCAATCAAATCGAAACGACCAGACAAGCTCACCCGTGGGGTCATTCTGCTCCACGCCAATGCAAGACCTCATACGGCCAACACAATCACGGCACTCTTGCAGAAATTCAAGTGGGAGATTCTCGGTCACTCTGCATACAGTCTGGACCTCTCTCCCTGTGATTACACCATTTTTGGTCCCCTAAAAAAGGCTCTGAGGGACAAACGATTCACCGCTGACGACGACATCAAGCAGTAAGTGCGGAACTGGCTCACAACGCAGCCCCTGGAATTTTACGAGACAACCATTCACTGCCTTGTGTCGCAGTGGGACAAGTGCCTCAACAGCGAGGGCCAATACTTCTGACATACAGGTACTGGTTTCTGTTCCTAGGCCTCCGGCTCATTTCTTTTTGAACGCTATTTATATATTTAAAAAAATTGCTAGAACTATATTTTAGCCGTGCATTCACATGGCCTTCACGCTGTCTGTGCTTGTTCCTTCATTGAAAAGTTAACCTGTTCCGAACTATAGCTTCTTTGGCACCCCTATGCAAGCCTATACAAATGTCTAAAATAGGTAACTTTGGTCGATGCCCCATTCTACAATGTGCCCCCATTGATGCCTACTTTGCTTACCATTCCATGCTGCTCCTGCATACTAGATTATTTGTTCATACCATGAAGCATTAATGTTTGTGAAATTTAAAAGACTATAGAATAATGACATATCTTAAGTGATTATAGTTTCACTTAAAAGGTGAGCATCTTATCGAAACCTCCATGAACTGCTCTACAGGGTGTGTCCAATAATATCAGGACTGATTTATTCCAGCCAAGGAGAACGGATGGAAAGTGGTCTCTGTGGGCAGGTTTCTTTGTCAGTTGGGCAATGAGACCTGACTCAGTTGCCTGTAAGCTTTTGGAGTGTGCAAATCGCACCAGAAGTGAAAGTGTTTAGGCCTCATGTCAAGAGTCAAGATGGAGCGAACCATCGAGTAGTGTGGTGCCATCAAGTTTTGCATGAACTTGAAGAAATTTGCTATGGAGAGTTTTGAAATGATCCATGAGGCTTACAAGGATGAAGCCATGTCCAGAATGCGTTTTTGAATGACATAAAAAATTCAGAGATGGCCGGGACATGTCGAAGACAAAACACGTGCTGGACATCTAACATCGACCATAACAAATGAAAATGTGGCCAAAGTGGAACAAAAGTTGAAGTGTGATCACTGGTTAATTGTTCGTTTGATAGCACAGAAGTTACATTTAGCAAAATCCACTGTGCATTCAGTTGTGACTGATTTGCATATGCGAAAGGTCTGCTTGAAGTTGGTGCTGAAGATTTTGTCAGATGAGCACAAGGAACACTGTTTGATGATTTGTCATGAACTGTTGGAACGTTTGGAGACTGATCTAAATCTTTTAGACAGAGTGATAACCAGTGACAAAAGTTGGATTTTTGAGTAGGATCCAGAGACCAATAGGCAAAGTCCTGAGTGCTTCTCCTCGACCAGAAAGGCCCGTATGAGCCAATCAAGAGTGAAATTAATGCTCACCATCTTCTTTAATGCAAAAGAGTTTGTGCCTTCTGAACAAATAGTGAACGGTAAGTTTTATGCAGGAGTGCTCAAACCTTTGAGGATTAGGGTTCACCACAACTGAAGAGACCTTGCCACTACCTGGACACTCCATCCGACAATACACCCAGTCATACATCGTTAATTGTGAGAGAGCCACTGGCCAAACAAACCATCTTGTATCCAGATATGGTTCCCTGCGCCCTCAGACTTCTTTTTGTTCCTTCTGATCAAAAGGATGAAAGGACATCGTTTCAGGACGATTCAGGCGGCCAAGAGGCTTCGATAAGGTGCCTGAACAGCTTTGCGGTTGCCGACTTCCAGCGAAAGTATGAACACTGGAAAAAGTGCTGGCAGCTGTGTATTGATGCAAGACGATCGTATTTTGATGAATATTAAATTTTCTTCCCAGGCCCTTTTGAATGGGCACACCGCCTGGCAGATTTTGTTCACCACCCGCCTGAATACATGAAAAACTGTACAATACTGCATAATATTTTATTTTTTTTTAATTTTTGTCTGCCCAGCTATTTTATCTTTCCACCCACCCGATAAAATTTTCTTGGGAGAACACTGCACTGTACGTATATCTTTAATAAATTTGTTTTTTTTTATTTCAGTCCCGATACTTATTGGACACACCCTATATATCATGGTATCGAATCAAAGATGTTTTCCTTGGGAATTGCCTGCCTGTCAGGCTGCTTGTATGCAAGTTCATATGAGATAGGAATTGGACTAATTGCCACATATCCATTATCCCAGACAGCATATCTGGTGAATGTCCAGGCCTAGTATGTTTATCACTTTTTTGCTGTTAGCAACATTTCATGACAACATGTTGCCTACTGCATCAGGAATTCATTGAAAGAAGGGTATGATTTATGTTCATAATTTTCCTGATGTAGCGGTTGCTGTTGAGTACCTAAAATTTGTAGCAAATGATCGATACACAGAAGCAACACCTCCCATTCGTCCAGTATGATAATGCTGGACAATGCAAGCTGGGTGAAAGCATTCACTATAGTCTTTATAAGGTCTTAATGTGCCAACACTGGAATTCAAATTCATTACATGTCTCATTGTAGTTTACACTTCCTGTTAATTACTGGTGCTTATCATCTCTATTCTTGTACTATGTGTACACATTTCACTCTTGGCAGGAATGCTGTTATCATGATAACCACAGTTTAAGCAAGAGATTCAGAACATCATCACTAATAACCCCAGAATATCAATGTGGCTCCTCATCTCTAGGTGTCTGAGAAAATTATCAGAAGTGTAGTATGCGGAGATTTCTGACAACTTTTATGCAACCATGTAATTGGGATAAAATGCACTGTAGAATCAGAATCTACTGTATCTGTTTTTGGTCAGATAGGTTTATTTTTTCCTAAGTGATCAAATATGTCTTCATACTACACATGCCTCGTATATGGTTAAATTCATTTCCTATCTTCCTACTTTTTTTTTCCCCCCCTTCCTACTTGTTTACAAAACTGAGCAAAATTTAAGAAAAACTTAAAAAATTGGCATTAAAACGATTAGAGTTTTGTTTTATTTTTTGCTTTACGCCTGAAAAAACCAAAACAATAACAACAAAATGCAATTAAGTTTCCTTCTGCATCAGCAATTAAATTTACTAATTTATACGAATTAAATGAAATAATTTCAATTTATTACTTAAAATCTGTATAATTTGTATCTAAATAAATTTATTAAGAAATTTCTGAAGTGTAATTTCAATGTAATTACTTTAAATTGCAGATTTCACTAAACCATGGAACGAAAAGATTTTCAGCAGCCTAAAAATAAGTGAGAACTTAATCATTAGAGATTAAAATCAAAATTAATATTTAAAAATTAAAACGAATTCCTTAACACTTTTTTATATGTTTATTGCTTTTGCTTTTATAAAGATGTTATTTTAACTTTGCTTATTTTTAGATATTTAGTAATTTTTAATTTTTTTAGAAATGAATATTTCTATGATATAAAATCTGATTTACAACTCAAATTGAAAAAAATTGAATAAATGCTGATGGTTTATAGAGTTGTATGTGTTGGAAATACGAGTACATTTTTTATTTTATTTTATTTATTTTTCTTTTTTTCCCCCCCATCTTGTAATTTGAGGCAGCCAAATGTTTATGTATTAAGTGACAAAATTTTAGTTTCTTCCCTCCTCCTCATGAACATGCAAGTGAAGGTATGTTCAGGCATGCATACTAAAAGAGCACCAACAGACTGTTTCATTTCCTTGCAAAAGATTTATTCTAAATAGGGAATGTGAGATATTGCATGAAAGAGAAGGTGTTAAGTAAGCTTTATGAGCTTCTCGCTTGGAAGAAGCTTTGTGCTCCATAGCACAAACAAGTAATAGTGAGAGAGAGACTCATTTAAGGAGGTTAATTCACCCACTGTCTGCATTTATTTTGATTCTGTCGGGTTAGTGTCATAAGCAATCTTCTCATCATCTATTCACATCGCTGTCTTTGTTTAAAAAAAGTAAATATTTTTTTACCATTTGGAAGTGCAACAGGAAGGAGGGGATTTAAAGGTAGAATTGTGCATTTAGATGCTATCAGTCATTTAATACACACTTCCTGCCCCAGGATCTTGACTTATCGGTTTTATTTCAAATTTATGATGTCACGTTTGACTCTGTCTCAGTTTCCAGATGTAAACAAGTACCGGTATGTAGAGTGAGTGTCTGCATTACATTTAGCGTGCGTTAAAATCTGATAATTGATGTCATGCATTGTTTCACACAGACGTAAAAATATATAATTTGTTTACTTCATTTTTTTTCTCTCTCTCGCCCTTCTCTCTCCCTAATTAAATTTCTTTCTTAAACTAAAAACTTAAGCGAGCTTTAGAGCTTTACTGTTTGTTTTTTTTTTGGACTTGTTTTCTTGTTTTTTTGTTTTTTTCCTTTACGCTTTTTCAACTGATATTTAAGGATTACCACCTTTTCTTGGCAATTTATATAGATATGGCATTCAAAACAATTTTTTATCTGTTTTTCATAAATATATTTTTATTAATTAATAAATAATTATAATAATAATAATTGAAAATTTCTTGTGAGAAATTCATTTTTTTTCCACAGTTGACTGTACAGTTTATTGCTTTTTGTTATATGAAATAATTATTGTTGTGAGTAAAACTATTAAAAAAGATTTAGAATGCATGTGTTTTAAAAATCCTGCAGTGTCTGAAATTAAAAGCACATTTTGGTATTAAATTTTTCGTTTTCAATATTTATGCACAATAGATGATTTTTCTTTGTTTTGTTACATACAGTTATTGTTTCCTTTCTATTGTGTTTTCTGATTTAAATGCATCAGTATGGGAATATAAATCAAATTACAAAATAATATAAAAGTTAGTTTTGCATTCAAATATTTTTTCCAATGGATTAATATTTGGCAAATTGGGGGGGCCGTGCCTTAAAAATTGGATGCCCACTATTTGACATTATTCAATGTGAAGTTTGTGATTGTTGTTATTTCAAGTCTCTCAGAATGGATCTGATACAGATAGTTCCAAAATTTTTGTTTCTTAAGTGACATTTGATAATAAAGGCACTTAGTGTGTGTGTTAAAGTAATGAAAAAAAATGAAAAGGATTGAATAAATCTGAAATTGCATAATCTTTATGGGTCATTTTGATTTCCTAATGATTTTTTAATTTTTTTAATATTCTATTAAAGATACATGTTGACTTATTAAAGGAAATACTGTCTCTCTCATGGATTGTTGTTTTTAATATTTTTGGTGACTAGTGTTTCTTATTAATTTGTTTATGGTTGGCAGATTGTATCATTAGATATTTCTATGTCTTTAATCATTTTGAGTTCTTTGGTTTTTGATTCTTTGTCAAGAGAATAATTGTTAAGTATATTTATAAATGAATGTAAAGTTACTAATTTGTGAGATTTAGGGTGATTAGAGGTGGTTATTAATATTTGTGGGTTTTTGCTAGATAGGAGTATTTGATTTGATGGAGAGATCTTTGGATAGTAATGTTTAAATAATTGTTTTTTTCCATTACTTTCTTCCTCTAATATAAATAGCAGATGCTTGTCAGAATTGTTGAGGAGTTTAAAAATATTAATTGGGTTTTCATTAATTTTGTTGTAGAATATGATGTCATCTGCATATCGTTTATATAATAAGATTTTCTTAGATGAAATGTATTTGTTAACGAATATGTTTTGTCAATACACCATTCAACTTTTCAACTTCAAAGCATTCAGATAATTCTTTAATCGATAATGGCGATAGCCGAAATAATTGTCTCCTTATATTCCGTTATTGAAAAATATACCAACAAAGTTCATATTACTGAGACACTATATTCCCTTTTAATACTTTAGTATAATACAGGACCAATATTCGAATGATACTGAAAAACTTAGTTTGCTGTCTGACTTCTTTTATAGGTATAAATTGGGTGAAGATGATGGCTCATAAATTGTGTGTTCTAAAATAACATCCAACAGGATAATCATAACATTTTGAATGAGAGAAAAATTAACACATCAAAAATCGTGATGAAATCTCAAATTTTTGGAAAAATAACATCTTCAGAAACTATGGTGAAATCTTTATTATGAACTTTTAATTTATCTTTTATGGATTTTTTTTTACCATATACCAGTATATGTATTTACGAGGTTTTAAAAAAACACTTAAAAGTTTTTAAAATTGAATATAAGGTTATGTGGCCAACTTAAACCTGTTTTGTACATTGCTGATGATGACCACAGCATGATCGAAATATGCATATACAGTTCCAATAAATTGCAACGCTTTTCTCATTACTATTTATTCAAAATAGTCTTGAACAGCCAATCATAGATTCGAATCCTGCTGAGGACATGGATGTGTTTGTTGCTTTACTAACAAGCTTGGAATGCTTCAGTAGGCTGATTCCATGCTAGGTTAAATTTCCAATAGATTCAGTGATTATTTAAACATCCTCAACACCGAAAAAGTAAAAGAGAATAGAAAAGAGATAGGTATTTCTTGAATTTATATTCTTCCTATACTTAATATTTTTTAAAGAATTTTTGGCTATAAAATAAATGGCTACTCAATAACCCTCTTGTCATTGTCAGTGTGAATCTTCTGTATTATTTTCTCCAAATATAATGTCTTTAAACTATCAAAAAAGCAACAGTCAGAGTTGTGGTTTCATTTAAGACATGCAATAATTTCTACAATCATCTATGCTAAAGAAAGTAAACTGTCATTGTTTGTGTTTCAAAATGCAATTTTTTTCATCAGTGTTGCAAAAGAGTTACTGTAGTAGCTTTGTGGCTTCCATTTGGCTGCTCTTTATTAAGATCTAAGAAATCCATTTTCACTTGATTTATAGTGTACATTATTAGCATTTAGTATGAACTAAATAGAATCAGATTCTGCATTTTTTTTTTTTAAATAATTTTGTAAATGATGATTCTATTCTTGGAAGTTTATGGAATCAGCAAAATGGCCTATGCTATTAAGGAAATTGAGAATTGAATCCACACCCATATCACAAACTTTCTTTTTTTTTTGTTTTGAAATTTTTGTCTCATTATTTTGTACTTTATCTACTTCATTTTAGTAATTAAATTGGGTGTTGTCTTGACTGTTTATTTTGCTTAATATCCTGTAGATGTTATTATATTTTCTTGTCTCTGGTTGTTCTCTGGGTAGGCAACGTGCGTGAAGGTGGTGCTGCCCTAATTTTACCTTCTCTTTCATACAGGAAATAGCTCCTACAGATTGGTGCATCACCATTACTCACTTTTCCATTTACCTTTTATTGCTTTATTTTAAGGTTTTTCTGTTCCCATCCTAAAAGGTCATTTTTGTCTAGTTTTGTCTAATAAATGTTTCCTGTTGACAGCATAGCTAGCCACTTTGATATTCTTATCACTTTCATTATGGTCTTGTGGGAGGCTCTGGTTCCCTGAGCCCGGCTGCCTCTTCAGGGTTTATGGGTCCATTTTCCCCTTCTTTTTCTCTCTCATAGTCCAGCTGTGGAGCAGGTAATGAGGGGGCAGGACAGATTTTCCTCTCCCTCAGGGATTAATCTCACACCACCGATTGTTGTCATTTTTGCCCATCACGCAATGCAATGACGATGGGTGCTGTTTGCTGTCATCTGGTGCTGCCAAATCTTCCACCGTTTTTGCTTCTCAACTTAATGTCAAGTAGCGTGTAGAGTTAACTCTCTTGCTCCCAACAGACAATAGTAAACAAGCAAGCTGCTAATAATACTGACAATGATACTTATAATTCTATTAAAATTCATATTGCTTGAAAAATGTTATTTCTTTATGTTACTCTCATCCGTATTTTATATTTAATCGATATTGTTAGCAATAAATATTGCTAATTAAGAAAAGGGTACTTCTGTTATCTCAGACATATAATTTTAATTTATTTTTTTATTTTTACATTAAATTAAGGAAGTTTGACATTGTGTGTTTCATTCAAGTATTACTTATAACACTTCCACTTAAAAGATAAATAATTTTTTAGTTTAAAAATTTTTTGAATTTATAATCTGTTATTTAACCTTAGGCAAATAATTGAGATATATTATGTAAAGTAAGAATGGAAGAGGTCAAAAGATTTTCGGGTTCTAATAATGCACTTGTTTTCACTCGTATTAATAATAACTGTGTTATTCTGTGCTGTTATGGTATGTTTCAACTGAAATTTAATTGTTTTATGTTGGGATTAGTGATGTACTACATGTAGAATGAACTACACAGAAGAGAGCCACGTATTGCTAGGTTTATTACTACCAACCAGTTCGATTTTATATAATCTTCACAGGCAAACTTATAAATGAGAAGGGTCAATAAACAGATGCTTTATCCTGTACAGTAGGTGCAATTTCAGGTTCTTATTGCTTTTATTATTTTTCTTAATTTCTAAAGAACTTGACCTGTTACATGTACGAGAACTGTGCAATTGACGTGGATTTTATGAAATACTATATAATTCATTTTTCAAATCCAAAAGTGACAAATTAATATTTCTTTAAACTGAAAATAAACCTCTTGTCCACAGTTGGTTGTTTCTTCATAATATTTCTTTGTTTACTGTGTATTGCATGATCACCAAAACTTAATGTACACCCATGTAAATTTTAAGAGTTTCAAATTCTTTTATCTGCTATCTGCTTTAAAAAAAAAGACATAGGAAAACATGATTAGATTTCGAGAACTCTTTATGATTTCCTACAGGAAACTTGATCTTCATTTATCAGGTACAAAAAATGAAAGTAGCATGTTATTTAAGAGCAGCCTATATTATTATTAAAGCAAAATGAAAATTTATTATTAAATAACCATATCACGTCTGTTGCTGACTTATTATTCAAAACTTTAAAATTCCTGCCGTAATATATTATATTGTTACCATCTTTCATAAAATTATCAAATTGTTCAGAACCTTCGAGCATGAAAATAGAAGTTCAGAAAACATTATTTTATCGTGATATATCATAGGGTTAAATTAAAAACTTTGTAATTCCTTTGACTTTGAAAGATCGCCGAAACGGCGTCAATCTTTGTAATAAAAATTAAGTATTGCGACCCCAGCAGTTAAATATATTATTATTTGATCTAAATTTCTCGAATGATAAAATTTTTCGTGAATACTTATATTCCGTACATGTTCGTAATAATCTCTTCGTATTTGAATCGCCTGTATTGTTGAATTGAACTGCAGCTTTTCAGTGCCCTTGTAAATTGTTATTTAAAAGTGTGTTTAGTGGCTTTCGTTGAATGCACCAATTACACGTTGATGTGACTATGATCGTCCAGACTTGCAGCCCGAGAAGTATTCAAGCTTGAGGCTCAAGGTATGACCACCTTTATTATGACAGACCCGTCATAAAACGTTTTCTATTGTTGTGTTTGCAGTAATGATATCTGTACAACTACTGGATCGCTAACCTAGTGGAGAAAACGCGTAGCCGAAATTCAAGTCACCAGGAAAACCATAGTATTAGAAGGAGATACTATGGGAAAACTAGTCGATTACTTTTGTGGACGCTACGCAATATCTAATCCCATCCTATAATGAAATAAATCCATATTACAGTTAATTATTATAATATAGTCTTAATTTTTAACAAGTTTCATATAAGTTTATGAAAAATTAATTTATATTATTTGTTTTTTTAATGTATTTATTCTTTTACATTTTTAAAGTTTTATTTTCATTCTATTCACTTATTATGAAACAATGGTCAAATTATAATTAAGTTTAATTTTCCGTCCGTATTGAATTTATTATATTTATTTCCTATATTATTATTATTATTATTATTATTATTATTATTAAAGTAGGTTAGATTATCGACGTACAAAACCAACGATAAACTTGGGACTGATTCTGATTCCACGGGGAAATATTGCGCCAATCCCAGGGACAAACGCAAAGATGTCCTCAGCGGGATTTGAACCATAGAGAAAGGAAGTAAAAACTTGTGAGCATGAGCTAAAAAAATAGAAAAATTCTAATTTTCCGAATTCTTATTTAGATTGCATTTTCTAAATGAGAGGCACCTAAAAGTATTTTTTTTTCTTTTTAAAAATGCATTTTCTATAAGTAAAACAATGTGCTAAAGGTTTTTTTATTTCATAGTTTTATGAAACGAATACACAGGATTATCACAATTTGCGTTGAAGTGTTTAGTATAATTTATTATATTTAAAAGATTTAATACTTCAACAGTTAATTAAATAATCAGAAACAAAATTTCATTAATAATTTAATTCAACTTCAAAATTGATAGGTTTAATTATTTTATTTTTATAAAAAAATCCTTAAAATTCGTCCTTTTTATGAATTGTTTTTATTTATTAAAATGTTGAAGTATTAAATCTTTTAAATGTAATAAATTACACACAAAATTATTGTCTCATTGTTCGTATTGTTTAATCTAAATTAAAAAAAATTTTTTTCTGCACTTGCTAAAGCAAGACAACTCCAAAAAGTAGTACAGTCGACTCTCGTTATAACGAAGTTCACCGGAAACCATAAAAAGTTTGTTATAACCGATATTTCGTTATATGTGAAACCCAATATTTTAATGTAAAAATGCATTTTCCACTTTAGAATTCATAGGTTTTAGTTGAAATTTGAAATATTGCGACTAAACGGCGATGAAATATCCTTAATCGAACATAATCAAACAAAAAATGTGATTTCCATTCGACTTCGATCGTTTGGTGAAATTTTTTTGATCAAACACTACCAAAAACCAGATTTTCATTCGAATGCGTTTTTATAGTCGAAAATCTCTCTTTTCTAATGGATTGAGATGCTCAGTCGATATATAAACAAACAGTTTAAAGATCATTGAAAGATTTTTAAACTGTTTGATATAAATCAACAAATTCGCGAACTTGTTCAATTGCTTGCGTTCTCTCTTCTCCTTCTCCCCTCCCAGGTTAAAGCCATTGAGTTCCGAATAAATTTTTTTCCAACATGTGCCTCTTTATCAGCATTTGATATTTTCATAAGAATGTTTTTTCTAGTGCTGCGCGATGTCGATGTTAAACATCGACACATCGATGATTCTATACTATCGATGTTGTTAGTTGTTATACGCCTCGTACGCCTCTCAGATGGCAGCACCGTTTTTCTAGTTTCAGCGCTCATAGCGGCGAATTTGTAAGTTCTTTTAAGCGGCGAAGTTTTTTTTTAACATATTCCAAAATCGATTTAACATCGAATGGTTTTGGAAACATCGATGTTTCCCGCAAATCGCGCAGCACTAGTTTTTTCCTTTTTTCAGTACATGATATTTTCTAGAGGGATTTTTGCTTCTATTTTTCGTAGTCATCGATCAATGAACGTAATCTGAAGAATAGGCCTACTGAAGAAGTAAATTCTACTTGCTTCCGCTTTCGATCTTTCCACCATTTCCGCTTTTGTATGGATTCTTATTGGCTGTTTTCAAGCAAACAAAGACGTCATTTTCGCACTCTCAAAATCAGCGTACAATTTTTGCTGTTTTATCGTCTTTACGTGAACTAAGCCTAACGGCATGTATTGTGAATTGCCTTTACGATAAATCGTTATTTTGCCCAATTTACGACGTCGTTTTTAGTTCGTTATATCAGGTGTGAAATTACTATACATTCAATTACGTGTCATTGGAAAATTACTTTGTTTTACCCGATTTTTCGTTAAAAGAGATTTCGTTATAAGCAGTTGTTTTTTCTTAACAAAACTGACGGGGACTATGAAAAACTTCGTTATTTCAGTAATTTCGTTATAACCGATTTCGTTATAATGCGAGTCGACTGTATATAAAAGGTAAGTTATTTGATTAATGGATCGTCCTATACTACTCCAATATGGCGCTTGGATTCCACGGTCAAGTCACGTGATCCACACTCGAGAGTTTTTACTTCCTTTCTCTATGATTTGAACCCGCGATTCTCCCATCCTTAGCGCTCTCGGTCACCGAGCGGGCATTTCATATTTTACTCATTTCATTAATTGCTTTACAATTTTTTATTAATCTTTCTGTTTATTTATTTTTCTTTATTTTTACAAAACGCGTCAACGATAATACATATTTTTTTTAGAAAACTTTAATAAGTGGATTTTACTCCTTTTATATACAGGGTGTTTCAAAATTATGTACAATAAATTTAGTGACATATTCTTCAGGTCAAAAGAAGACGAAAATGTTCTATAGCACTTTGTCTGGAAACGATTTATTTACGCGATACAGCCAACTAAACCCGTGGCTCCAAATTACAGGAATTGTTCAAAGTGCCCGCCACCAGCTCGCACGCACGCTTCGGCTCGTTGCATGAGCGACCGTCTGATGTCATGGAAGAGTTCGTCGCCAGCATTACGAACGGTTTGGCATGCATTTTCAATTCGTTGTCGCAGATCCATAATGTTAGGAACTTCTGTGCTGTAGACGATCGTTTTCACATAACCCACAGAAAAAAGTCCAAGGGATTAAGGTCGGGTGATCTTGCAGGCCAGGCTATCGGTCCACCTCGACCTATCCACCGATTCGTGTATGCAGCATTAAGGTGTGCTCGCACAACATGGTTGAAATGTGGTGGAGCGCCATCATGCATGAACCTCATGTTAGATCTTATCAAAAGAGGAACATCTTCCAGTAATTCTGGCAATGCATTCTGCAGAAACAAAAGATATGTTCGCCCAGTCAATCGTGGCGGCAACACATAAGGGCCAATTAAGTTATTTCCGACAATTCCACACCAAATGTTCACGGAGAAACGCTCTTGATGCGCTCGAGCTCTGGTAACATGCGGGTTAGCATCTGCCCAATGGTGCTGGTTGTGAGAATTTACGATTCCTGTCCGGGTGAAGGTTACTTCGTCCGTGAAAAGTATCTGGCTGAGACAACTAGGGTCTGCAGCATGACGACGTTGTATCCATTGGCAAAATCGTTGTCGGTGTAGATAGTCCGTTGGGTTCAGTGCCTGAACCAGTTGCAGGTGGTATGGATGCAAAAGCTGACGGTGAAGAATGCGCCAAACAGGTAAGTACGGAATGTGTACCATGGAAGAAATACGACGGGTGCTTGTCTGTGGTTCATCATGTATGATGTCAATTATCACATCCTCCTCATCCGAAGAATGTGCTACAGGCCGCCCTTGTCCTGTTTGACGGCCAAAGGAACCATGCTCCCTCAAATGTCTGTCGACAGATACAAATGTTCGGTTATTTGGCAAACGTCTATTCGGAAAGCGTTCTTGGTAGAGTCTTCTTGCTTCCACAGCATTTCTGTCCGCAAGACCATACATTAGGTGCATGTCAGTGTATTCTGCACTGGAATACGTGTACATGACTTTTTTTTTACGTAAATCGTAATGCGTATGTCAAAGCACGCAAACGTTCTGAAATTGATATTCCTAGTGGATGTACAGTAGTGAAACTACAGTAATGGAAACAACCGTACACAACTAATGGAACAACCCTAAAGTAGGTTTAAATGGAACAAACCACTCAACCTAGTGTTGGGTCGAAACGCTGGAACTGCTAAAATATCAAAGAAAGAGAATAAGTGATGTATAATAGTTAAGAAGAGAATAGTAAAAAAGACATCACAAAATAACAAAGGGAATAAATGTTACGAGGCCTTTCGGTCATTTTATTTACAAAGACCTTCTTCAGGTATAAACATTTTTTTGAAAGTATAACTGAATTCTTCTCTCAGTAAAAGATAAGAATATAAGTTTAAATAGATACATTGTTGAGAGGCATTATTACATCAATTGATTGTTTACATCTTTAGTTTGATCATTTTAAATTGTTATAATCAAAGAATTTTTGTATATTGTTATTTATAATTGATTAAAGGTATATTTACATATTTTTATAATAAATTGATTATGATTATATTTACAAAATATAAGAAATATAATTAACAATTTTTTTTTTTTAATTAATAAGTGAAAAGATAGTAATTAAAAAGATTTATTATAAGGTTTAGAATTTTTATTACAGTATTTCCCATTTTTTATCTAATTTATATGATTGATGGGCTAGACAATTTTTTGATTTGGTTATATAGTAACTTTCTTTAATTAATCTTTTTTGCCAATGTTCTTCAGTTCCTAAAATTTTTGTATTTTTCCAATCAATTTTATGATTTTTGTTTTTCTTATGTAGATATAATTGATTATTTTCATTACATTTTTTTATATCATTTTTGTGTTCATCAATTCTTTTTTTGGTCTGCTAAAATATCGTCCGCTAACTACCGTGCTTCCCTACTGTATATATTGGATTACTCGCAAACAAATCGTTTCCAGACAAAGCCCTATAGAACATTTTCATCTTCTTTTGACCTGAAGAATGTCACTAAATTTATTGTACTTAATTTTGAAACACCCTGTATAATTTATCAATAATAAAGCTATTATGATCCCTTTATTTATTTATTTAAAGTTTTCAGTCTTTATAGAAATTATAGATTTTCACTTATTTTTACTGCCTACTTTAACCGTCATATCGTATGGGAAAGGGCAAAATCGTCCACTAAAGTAATCGGCTACTGTGTCCTGGAGAAATCAAGGTGGCCTTGTATAGACACTACACTCTCAAATTTGCCACAGGAGCTATTATGGCGCTGTTTAACCTCTCTCTCTGTGATTGTTAACAACAAACGGAAAAAAACGGATTGTTAAAACCCAAGATGGAAACAATGAAAGTTACCAGTGGCTTATTTAGGAGGGGGGGGGGTTCCTGGTTGCCCAGACCCCCCCCCCCTTGTTAAAAGAGGGGCGCCAAGAATATGAAAAAGTATTTATTAAAAATAACTTTCTAAGCGTATGTGACCAGGTAGTGTGCACATTTGTTTGTTTATTGTTGAACGGATGCTATATGACCCAAACTGTGCGTTATTGGAGAGTCCTAACGGCAAAATGAAAAAGTCGTTAATTGACCCCATGATGTTCTTGTTCTTCCTTTCTTGAAACAGGGGTGCATTCTCTTCTGAAAGGACAGAGAAGAAACTGTAATGACTGACATTCTGCCAAGATGAAATATGATCTTAAAAATGTTTAGATGACCAGGCAGGTCTTGGAGCCTGCTAATAACTTGCCAAGTATAGCGGGTGGACAATTAACACAGTTACTTTTCAGGCTTCTTATTGTGCTTTTCATAACCCGCTGTGAAGCTGAACGGGCTTTTAGCACAGTAGGCTACGTAGAGTCAAAACTCATTGTGAGATCAACTATGATAAATAATCGTTTAAATGGTTTAGCGTTGTTGCACATTCACAATGATACTTCACTTGACACACAAGCAATATTGTCAACAACTGGTTCCAAGAGCATTCACGCACGTTAACTGACCTCTGCAAAGCCCTGATCTCAATCCCATTGATGTTATTGTGGCCAAAAATAAGTATCGAGACCTTCCAGGAGTTGGTACAATCAATGCTAAGACGAATGTGTGCTGTCATTTGTGGGAAAGGGGGCCCAGCGAAATACGCTGTGGCTACGTAAACGGTGACCGGGTCCCGATTTTTGAACACGGCTATGAAGTTGCCGGAGATGACGACATGTCGGAGGGCGTTCCTGACAAAAAAAAAAATCTCTTGCGATTTTTTAAGAAGTGATTTCAAAAAAAAAAAAAAAAAAGTCGAGAAAAGACGATTTCAAGAGTTTATATTGTTGTACCTGATAAAATTACTTAAAAGTATTTAATCCTCCAAAAAGTAGAAATGTTTTTTCTGCTATGCCAATAAAATTAAAATGCCAATAAAATGAATAGCATAATAAGCAGCATTTTTAATATTTTTTTTTTAACTTTAAAAGAAAACATAATTTATCATTTAAACATATCGGTAAGCGTGAAAAACACGCATCTGGTCAGTCATAGCTCTACAGGGTGTCTCATAAATAGAGGATGACCATGGCAGTTGAAAAGGACGTTAATACCAAACAAACCAAACCAAACCAAACCATCATAAATAGAGGTACAAACTTTAAGGGGAAGTAGAGAACATGAAAAGGATTGAGACCCATCACTAGAAACGTCATAGGAAAGTGGTAGCAGATGTACAAGAAAATGAAAGGACACAAGTCAGAAATTACCGGAAAATTTATTGCACATAAATATTACAAATGGCGTAGTAGATGATTTCATTTTAGAACATTACGGGAGATGTTCGATACCCTCCTGTGCTGGTACTGGGATTCCTCTCTATCACACCCATCACATTTTGGGCCATGGCGAGCGTATGAGTCACTCCTGGCCTGCCCTCACTATGCATGTGACCTCTTAAGACCCATATTTGTACAAATTGTGATGCACATGAGAAAACAAACGGTGGCCCAATGCATGTCTCGGTGGGACCGTTCTTGATACAGTCGTTCAGCTGCTCGTGCACTGCCATCAGCCAATCCATACAAGATGTGCATTTCTGCCACTTCACTGTTCGTTGCATGCTCTTTCTACGGCAACTAATGCAGTCGAATGAGGAAAAATCAGACGTTTTCCCTCCAGCGCTCTCATGCACAGCGTATGGGTTCCTATACAATTCTCAATCCTTTTGATGTTCTTTACCTCCCCTTAAAGTTTGTACCTCTATTTAAGAGACACCTTGTATATTTAACGCTCGTCCCCATGTACTATGCTCCCCCTCCCAAAAAAAAGCAAACAACTTACATCGCGCTTTGAGCCACTTCCGGCAACGGCATAGCCGTGTACAAGAATCGGGACCCGGTCACCGTTTACGTAGCCACAGCGTACAAAATATTTAGCAACAAATACGTAACATCAGCTGACAGTTTTGTTAAGTTGTACCATCCTTAAATTATATTGTTATGAACGGGGACAACGCGCAGTTTGCGCGGGAATTAGTTTTATCAAATTCACTTCATTCAAATTGTTTCGTTTGATGAACTCGCATTTTCTCCTTTATTTATAGCTTTGTGATTGAATGATGATAAAAACTGTTCTCAGACAACAATGGTCAGGTGGCTTTTCAGTTCCAGCGTGTGCTTTAAGTGAGCGCCAACAATGCTTAAACGTGCAACAACAATGCAAAACTGTTTCCGTGACGAACTCACATGTTCTCCTTTATTTATAGTTGGATGTTTGAGATGTAGCCAAATTCATGCAATAGAGGGGACCAAAAGCGCTTCTTCCATAAATACAGCAATCCAATTCTTGACTACAACAACGGAATTTGCGCGTGTGCACAGTCCAGGGGATTAAAAGACCTTTCTAATGTTAAGTAATTGTTGCTGAACACGTAATGCATTGTTAGGGTTACAATACATTAAGTTTGGGCTGTAGCCAAATTCAAGCAATAGAGGGGGCAAAAATCGACTCTTCAATAAAGCACTGTATAAAGAAAGTATGGACAAGTCATTGTTGCAGGCAGCCATTTTGACTCCTATTTCATATCATAATTGAAATTTTTCTCTTTTCTGTAATTTTAGATAGCATTTTTATTAATAAGTTAAGTCAATAATACGGATTTACTTGCAAAACTGTAACTTGCAAATTTTTATAATGAAATCCAAATAAGCTACAGTTGAAAATTATTTATATGAGCATCCAGATTACAATTAATTTTACTAGTTTAAAAATATATTTAAAAATCTAACAATTGAGCCATTAAAACTAGATGGCATCATTATATAAAAATTATTAATTAAGTTAAATAAAACTCCTTTAATTAAAAGAAAACAAATAAATTAAAATAAATAATAGAAAACAATGAAAAAAGTCACCAAATTGATAAAGTAAATGTTGAAGGACGAAACACAATGAACTCCTACGTTTATAAAATAAAAATTATTAAATGCTTGTTTAAAAAAAAATCGAATAAATTTATTTTCATCCAAAACAAACAACGGCACATATTGCTTTGTACGTCCTTTTGACAATTTTCACCACCAGGATATCAATTCTTTGTATCTCTACATCACTTCCTGGGCCGCATTAAATCTAAATATGGCGTCCGTGTCAAGTCCAGTATTAATAAGCCATATGCAAAACCTCAGTGCATTAGGGGATCGATAGTATTAGCCGAGCTTTACAAGCAATCCAAACGTGCGCATTATGGCCCTGCAACAATGCAAAGTACATCCGTCATTATCAAATTTTAAGAGCAACAGCAAACAAACGCGTGAATCCACTTTGTTTACCACTGTGATTGTCTGCGTTTACTATCAATCCCAATAGTTTTGAATAAGGCCTGTTGTCCTAGGTAAAACCAGAGACAAATGAAAGAAAGAGACTGGCAGTGCCCTATTCATTTCGCTGAGCGCTACTGGTGCCAGCGGAAGTGCAGCATTCGCCATGTTACGATTGGCAAAAACCTAAGGCGGCGTATTTTCTCAATGTAATTTCAGCTGTTTTTCTGGAAGTATTAGTAAGCATAACCTGTTTCTGATTTTTTTTAAAAAAACTTTATTGCATTAACTAACGATAACGTATACTTTTAATGACAGATATTTTAAAATTTTAAATTAAAAGAAAAGGAAGAAATAATTCTCAGTTCAATAAAATAATCAATTTATTAATCCACATATTGTAATAAGCAATTGTTTGCGATTGTTTCACGTCAGCCTCGCTAGCTCAGTGGTTGCGTGATCGCCTCTGATGCCCGAGGACGCGGGTTCGATTCCGGGCGAGGACGACGAGGATTTTTTTCAGGGAGAAAATCCTGAGATCACGCACTTCCTTCGGAAGGGAAGTAAAGCCGTTGGGCACGTTAAAGAACCCTTGCGAGGCAAAATTTGCGGCTCCTATAACTCTGTCCTGAAATGACCATAGATGTTGAAACCGATTGATTCACATGCATTGCCTCGGGCGATCAGCTGTTTCTTGCCAATTCCAATATGGCGGCGCGAAGTCAGTTTCTTGCCAATTCCAGGGGAGTCACTGCTAGTCTCCTTCTTTCATTTGTCTCTGGGTAAGACCAACACCTCCTAGAAAGAAAGCCAAACAACTGAAACGTCATGCATTGTTACATCATATTTCGACCATTCTTAATCGTATTTCTACCACGGTCTATAAATATTCATGGTCATCGAGATTCGGCCATTTTCCATTCTTTCGAGAAGCTAAGGAAAACAGATCGCGCCAGGTGCCGCATAGATCGCATCAGGGCCGACCGTGACCTGCGTTAGAGGTTTTTCATTGAAACTGAAAATGAAAGTAAAGTTTCTGTCTGTCGATAGGGCGGCGCTGCAGGCGTTTTTGGGCCGATTGTACATGCAGCGCCACTTTTCAATAAAGTTCCTGCTTCATTTTAACAATGGAGCTCGATGACCATGAACATCTATAGACCGTGATTTCTACAAATAATAAATTTGGTCAACTTATTATATAATAATAAAGGTCATGCTCAAGGCAATACTGCAAACAATTGGAACACACTATACGGAGACCATTGTTGACTTATTGATTGTTGGCTGCGGACCGATAAAGGAATTATACATAGAACTGCATTTGGTATGTTATTCCTTATTTGGTGTTACTTAATGCAGGCAATTTACTGGGTGATTGAAAATGATGTCCGACATTTCAAAATTTTACTAGGCATTTATTTTATAACAAACTAAATGCCGGGGTTTAAAATGCAGGAAAACTCAAATATTTTTAAACTTCCCACAATTGGAGGCTGTGGTGGCGCTAGTGTTGCGATAAAAGTAAAGATGGCGCCTGCGAATGAAAAGGCATATTGCGTCTTGGAGTATGCAAAAACAAACTATATTTTAGTCCAGCGGGCAGTTTGTAGGCAATTGCATAAAGATTGACCTACTGACAAAAGCATCCGTAAGTGGTATGATCAATTGCTGGAAACTGGATGTCTTTGTAAACGCAAAAGCACGGGAAGGCCACGTGAAGTGAAAAAAAGGTGGAAGCAGTAAGGGCCACGTGTGACATTTTTCTGTGGAGATTTATGAAAGACGCAGTGTACGTGGCATCGCTTGTGGACAACTTGGATGACCTGAAAACACGGATTCGTAATGCTCTCGGACTAGTAACAGCAGATATGCTGAAAGGAATTTGGGATGAGATTGACTATCGTCTTGACGTTGTCTGGGTGACTCAAGGGAGTCACATAGAACATTTGCAATGCTAGAATCAATAAATATTTGAGATGTCCTGCATTTTAAACCCGGTCTGGTTAGTTTATGTTCTAAAATAAATGCATAGTAAAATTTTGAAATGCCGGACATCATTTTGAGTCACCCTATATAATATTTTAGGAAGATGAATTGTATCTGAAACTAATGTAAAATATTTGCACTTTCTCATCTGTATTCTTTTCTGATGGGAATATTGCATCAACTGTAGAAATGGTTCCAATTAAAGGAATTGGTACTTTTAATAAATAACTCTGGTTGTGCAATATTTTATAGTTGAATGATAGACCACTTGTTTAATAGGAAGAATTTGTGTTGAAATGAGCCACACAATACGATCACAATAAGGTATAGAGTCTTGTGATGACATTTTTATTAGTAAAGCTTCAAAGCAATAAGAATAAGGTTTAATACACATTGTTACCTGCGGACGATTGGATTTGTTGATGGGCGCGTCTACACATGCAGCTTTTGAGAGCTGTAGTTATTAGTGCAGAAGAATGATTTCATTCAGTTTTGCTTCAGTCCTCTTCGAGAATTGCCTCTGTTCTTCTATTGCTAGAACATCCTTGGTGTTTTCTCCAATTTGGAGATTTTTCAACAGCAGATTACGTTATTCGTGAACAAGAATAATTAATGCAGTGGTTTTCCGTTTCCTTGCGCATGATTAGTATAGGATAAACACAAGCATTTATGCCGCAGCGGATCTCGAGACCACTGAAACCTGCCATCGAGTATTGGTCAGAGAAACTCTGCAGCTAAAACAGAAAAAGCTATACGGGCATTGGAAACATCTGAACAACGGGAGTTTCGAATAGAGCAAGAGGGTATAAGAGCTTCTACGTCAAGGACAAGTAAAACTTGGATGTAAGGTATCCAGTGATGCTTCCCGGTGGTGAAGATGGATATCATTTTAATCTGAGGCAAATCAGCCAGAGGTTAAATAAAGTCCCGGTATATCATCTAGAATTCCTGTTTTTCGGATTTTTCGTGGAATGGATAGTCCGTTTGCTCTGTGTTGTATTGACTGAGTTATTATTTAACCAATTTGGAGTTATAATTTAACTTCTGGAGATTGTTCTGCTTACCTATAAGTGTAATTATCCCGGGCAACGCCGGATCCTCTGCTAGTTGTTAATATACTTGAATGTTGTTTTTCGTTTGTTGTTATCTTCATATTGGGGATAGGAAATATAACAGAGGGTGGATGAATGAAGGTGAAAATCACCGTTACGCTCGTTCCAGAAAGGATTGCTTGGATCCTTCATAAGTCCCTCTGGGACATCAGTGGATAGGGAATTTCTCCAAGTTTGCAATCGTAATAGGCACCATTGCATACATGCAGATTTCGCCGCTCAATTCTGAATTTCTGGTCATTGGATTGGATGTGCTTCTCGAGACGACTCCGCTCTTCCGTGGCCTCTATGGTCATCTAACTTAACCCCATGTGCAGAAACTTGAATGCAGGATTGATGTTTGCTGCGTCACCAAGGGTGCACATAAAGAACATCTGTAAGGTCGTACAAAACTTGAGAGATTCTCTAACCATTGCTATAAGCGTTTCTGCCGTGTCTCGCCTTCTTACTGTTCGATCGACTTCCGAAACTCCAGAAGACTTAAGAATCTAACTGTATTCTAGTTAACTCAGATCGGCATAATTGTACTACAGATGTTTTTCTTGAAGAGTTTGTGCTTCCTACAATCACCTTGGACACTTTTGGGACATCGACAGATATTATATGAAATGACATTCTAAGATTCTTCTCAGCCGATAGTGCAAAAGCAAATCTTCACTTTTGTTGATTTCTGTTTGCAGTTCAATAGAAGGAACAGTTTAGGATTGACTTAATGGATCCCCATGAAACTTTGTTTTTGAGTAGTTCATCGAATCTTCATTTTTTTTTTTAAAGTTTACTTCTGTATGCTTAACAGGGCATATTGCAAGCAAGTTATATTATATTGAAAAAACATTAGCTAATAAATGACGTTGTTGGCACAATATACGTGTTAAGAGACGAAGCTATAATAAATGTGGATTATACCATCCTATTAGATAAGATACCACAACTCGCGGAATTGTTCTTTAAAGAGTCACAAAACACTTTTCTGGTGTATTCTCAAAGTATAATTTCAATTTTTTTTTTTTTAAGTAATTTGCTCTGCCATTTTCTCATTACACGTTGAAGAATGTAGCCAGTATTGAACATATTGTGTAGGATTCTCTTTGATAGGTGACCCTCGTCTAATTCCTCCTTTCATTTAACGGGCTGGTTGGGAGGTGGAGGAACCTATTGGCCTCGTTTTACTCGTTAAGAGAGCCAAGTGGCTAATGGCATTTGCTTAACTGCCGAAGGAAGGCTAGCGTGATGCTGCTTCCTTTTAGCCCGAGTTAAGTGAGAGTGGCGGCGGCGGCGAACGTCGATCACGGGCAGCTCCCCACCTGCGTCCGCCGGGGGAAATGGAGAGCTGACGAGCGGCCGGCATAATTGATGGCTCAAGGTTCACAGGCACCGTCACAAGTCTTGGCTTAATCCGATGCTCGTGTCTATTTTTAAAATTTATTCTTTCAGCCCCGTGAAATTCGGAATTTAATTGATCGTTTCTAGTGTAAGGTTTGCAATTCTTGTTATTACTCATCAAGACCACAAGATGGTCTGATGTTGATATCATAATATCTGATGAATAAACTGTTTAAGATAACTCTTTTGCTTAAATGTTCGCATAAACGACTGAAGGGGTTTTTAAAAGGATCCGTTTCGAGGGGGTGGCAATTGGATGAAGAAGGATGGATGATGAGGAAGAAGGGGTTTTAAATGGGTCGATGGTGGCTCTTCGTGCTCTGTATCAATTCAATCTCCAGTCGCTGGATGATTAGGTTGAGAGTGGTGTAAGCAGAGAGGCGCCTTGGTCTGGCATGAGCCGTTGGACACTTGGCGTTTGCACGCTCCTCCAGGTATCAAGGGGCGATAATTCAGCCTACACCTCCCCCACTTCACTCCCATCCTCCCATTAGCAGAAGGGGCAATTGCATTGGGGAGTCAAGAGTAAAATTCAAGAGAAGAGATCTCTGCATTCGATTTTCGCATGGCATATTGCAATTTCTGGTGGTCAGAGAGATAGAGATAGAGAGAGAGAGCGAGAGCGCGATAGAAGTTTTCTTTAATTTTTGTTTTTTAAATTTTATTAAGTTGAACCGACTGCGACAAATTTGAGGAATTCCGAAATGAATCTGGCATCACTTATTGGTTTATTCAAAAAGATATTGCCTTTTTTAACTAATGTACTGAAAAAGGTGCGCATTTGACAGCCGACACTTCAAGTTTTCCTCAAGGAAAAACGTGTGCGGATTGATCAACAATTCTTCTTTCTATAACGTGGTGCATGTGGAAAGTCAACACCAGCGTTTTCGCCAACTTCTGTTTCTTTTTTCCGAAACTCTCTGCAGACTTGTGAAATTTACGTAAAGTGTACAAGGGGCAGTGCAGGAGTCTGTAGACACGGACAATACGAGTTTAGAACGAAATTTTTTCTGATTTTTTTTTAAAGTACTCTCCATTGAAAGCATTGCATAGATTCATCCATTTAATCAATCAAGGTTTGTTCCTACTCAACTCTGGAAGAACATGTGATTGTTGCTGCACATGACATGGGGCCTGGATTCCTTCTGATGCAGGATAATGCTCGTCCACACACTGCAGCTGTCACTCAAGACTTCATACGGATGCATGGCATTCAGACCATGAGGTGGCCTGCAATGAGTCCAGACCTAAATCCCCTTGAACATCTTTGGGACATGCTTGACAGGCGAATTCGACACTGCACTTCAGCTCCAGAAACACTGCAACAGCTCATCCAGGCACTTACTGAGGAATGGGACCGGCTTCCCCAAGATCACATCCGTCGACTGATATGGAGCATGCCTCGAAGGTGCATGGAAGTTAGTGCAGCCCATGGTAGGCATACACATTACTGAGTGGTGCAAAAACTGGTCCCTGGAAGAAACAGGGCATTCTCCCCACAACATCCAAAGGACATTTCACTTTGTTTTAGGCAGGGGTCCTGCAATTTCCTGTTTTTTCACCAGTTGTTTCAATAATGCATTCTATTGTTAAATAAACCGTCTTTTAATGATCACATACAGCGATTTTGTCCATATTATTCGTAGTTGCTTCTGCACGCTGCTTAATAGAAGTGTTCCTTTAAATGTTTTGAGCAGTGTAAAATCATTGTTTTTCGCTTAACAAATTTGGTTAAAAACATGAATTTTCAAAATAATTTCAAGTAACTTATTGACATTGGCTATAAAAATTTCAAGTAATTTCAAGCACTTTGTTAAGAATGAGATTGGAATCAAGTGTTTAAACATCTCGGTTTTTGCATTTGGTTAGAAAATTTATTTCCCTCCAGCTTCTAAATCCGAAGCGTATTACTTCCATAAATGTAATTTTGAGAGTGTGAGGTACTTCGGTTTTTTTCCATCGATCACCAGCATCTTCCGATCTTCCACAGCGAATCCGATCGTCTCCAGCTTCTTCCACATTACTGTCGCGGGCATAGCTCGTCACAAAGAAACAAAATATCTATTAAGTAAGCCTACTGCTTACTGATCGTTTTTCTAAATGTTCGAAACTCATTTCAGTCGTTAAAGCGTGGAGTTTCTGCAAACAATTAGTCATATTCCCATTAGCGCTATGGCTTGTCGGAGGCATGATCCCTTTTACGGACGCCATCTTGGAATGGGCGGAGCTTAGTGAAATCGGTGAATTCCAATGTTTCAGAAGAATGGGTTGCTCTATGACCAGTGCAAGAGAAGCTAGCAACCATAACCTATCTAGCCTTTCGAACTCTTTCATTTCTTCGGCGGAGCGTGTCCTTTGTGCACCCACTCATTTGACTAAGCCTGTGCCATCTGGCTATGAAGTGAATTCATGGAGGTCCATAAAACTATAAAGAATCTTTTTTTCAATAATAAACTAAAAATTAAAAATAAATGACACGGCACGTAAAATTGCTTTAGGGTATCTATTAGGATTGCGGTCATAGTGATGAAGCCATGTTTCGGTACCAGTTAGGATGTTGTAAACTGACTGTGATTCGCCGTTTTCGAATCATTCGAGCATTTCATAGCACCACTTCATTCTTTCCTCTTTTGACTCTGATGTCGACACCTGGGAGTCCATTTCTCACGTCGTTTGCCTTTATCAGAGTGACTACTGTATGAGGAGGACGTCCACTGTGGGGATCGTCTTAGAGAGATTTTCGGTCCCTTAAATATTCTCGATACCAGTTTGTGTCGCATGTTTTCGATGGAGAATAGTCCGGAAAAGCTTCTCAGCACTCGTCTGGATTTAGGCCCTTTTTAGCACTTCCGTCATTTACCCTGGCTGCCCCAGAGTGCGGATACCCATCCTATAGAGAATGTGAGAAAACATACTGACAACATCTTCTTTTAACAATCTGCGCAAGCGAAGGAAACGGTCTTCCAGTGATTTACAAGCGCTTCATTTCCTTAATTGTCTCTATACCAACCTGATTAAGAGAGTATCAAAGGTTTTTTTGGTAATGTTTAGAGGTTTCTGAAGCATTGGGGAATCGATAGTCGATGGCCGCTGTAATTGGATAGTCAGTATCACGAATTGGGAATTGGTAGATTAAGTTTTTCACTTAACCCTATAAAAAGGCGTGGCCTTTATCTAGTTGGCCTTGGTATTGGATCTCATCTTCTAATCCAACGTCTGGAGAAATTTCATCTAGAACATTGCGCATTCTGGCAGTGCCCCATCCTACTGGAAAATGATATTGTGCTGCAGGTTCTCTTGTAAGCCATTTTGAAATGAAAATTACAGTATCGTTGATCTGCTGCCATCCGACTTCATGGGAAAAAAATAAAACAAAACAAAAAAAACTTTGATACTTCACTTCGGACACCCTGCATTTTTCCTGTATGTTATGATTGCAATTGTGAATTCTTGCTTTTGAGCTGGTCATACTACATATGAATCCACTTTGTACCACTTGAGAATTAGTCGTGTCCGGAAAGTTAATTGACAAAATTTAACAAAATACGGTTTTTATAATTTATTATGGCATCTAATGAACTTATGTAGAAACGTTCTATAAGATGTCAACAAACAGAGCACATTTGACTTATTTTACAACCGCTTATGCGAAGCAATCGCCATGCCCTCTTTTTAACTGACTTTCCTTTCGTTTTTGCTCGCAACACTTTTGCTGATTCTCGTCCAAATACACTGACTTAGCAAAACTCATGGGATAGTTACTTAATATCTGGTCGGGCCACCTCTGGCCCTGTGGAGTGCAGCAATACGGCGTGGTAGTGAGTCTGCAAGTCCCTGGTACACTTCTGGAGGCAGTTGACACCAGATAGTCTGCAGAGCCGAAGATAGTTGCTGCCCGTTCGTGGGCGGATGATCCAGTGCCCGGAGCCTGACTTCAACAACATCCCAGATATGCTCGATGGGATTCATGTCAGGGCTCCGGGCTGGCCAGCTCAGTCGTTGGACCTCTCCTGCATGCTCCTCGAACCATTCGCGGACGACATTGGAGCGATGTGGTGGAGCATTGTCATCTTGAAAGACTGCTACGTCGTCAGGGTGTTGAAATGTCAAAAACGGGTGCACATGGTCTCCGATGAGTTGACGATACCGTGGACCATTCAACGTTTGGTCCAGGATAACCAGAGGGCCCATTCCAAACCAGGAAAATGCACCCCAGACCATCACTGACGCCCCACCACCCGTTGGCATGCAGGATCCATCGTTTCGTGAGGTCTGCGCCACACACGTGCCTCCCATCAGCGTGGTACAGTTGATATCGTGACTCATCTGACCATATGACGTTACGCCACTGTTGCAGAGTCCAGCCAAGATGGTTGGTGGCAAATGCACGCCGGAGTGTTCGATGACGCTGGGTAAGCATTGGCACCCGTGTAGGGCGACGGCTGCCAAACCCGAGGGCATGCAAATTCCGACGGATTGTCCACCGAGAGACGTTTCTAGTGCGGCCAGTATTGAACTGGTCTGTGATTTGCTGCACTGTTGCGCTTCTGTCTCTCTGAATCATTCGTCCCAGGTGTCGCCGGTCACGATCATTCAGGGCAGCTGGACGCCCGGTATGGTGCCTGTTGTGGACTGTGATGCCTTCATCCAGCCATTCCCGATACACCCTGGAGACAGTTGAGCGGGGAAAGCCAAATTCCTGCACCACTGCCGAAATGGAACATCCCATGCGTCGGGCACCTACTATCATATCCCGTTCAAAAGACGTCAACTCGCGACGACGTGCCATTTCTGATTAATCATTTATCCAAGCTCTTCCCACAACGTCTAATGGTCCATTCCCAGAATCTTATCCAAGCTCTTACCCCTGTGAATTCGTGAGCCATGCCCATCAATCAATGTGCTTGCTATCCCATGAGTTTTGCTAACTCAGTGTATTTTGGAAAGCTTTAGTTAAGGAATAACTCACGAGTGGTCTATAAGATTTATTACTCGCCATGTACCAGATGTTTAAATTATTGATGAAAATAGGAAAGAAAATTCCACAGCCAGGACTCGAACCGGGAACCTTTAGCTAATCGTGCTGACGCTATAACCAGCCTAAACGATATGTAGATAGTGTAATGCTTCCGTATCCACGGTGATTCATTTGGTTAGGGCATTATGGCACCGAAGCATTTCCATTTTGGTCCCTGGTTTGCTTATTCTGGCATACCCAATTTCCGAAGAGGCACTTAATCTGACAAGCCAGAGACCAGAATGAAATTGCCTCTTCGGAAATTGAGTATAGCGATCGACTGTTGGTCATAAGCAAGTTTGGAAGGATTCATTGTGTGGAAAAATGCCTTCCTGGTACTTCTGCTAGATCATAAGGGATGTACGAGGGGGACGCTAAAGGTTTTTAGCTGCACGTATCCCATTAATTTTTTTTTTTAATTTCTCCAAGTAGTTCATTCTTTAATATGGTCGCGTGCAAGATTTGAGCGTGACAATTGTAAAGCTAGACGTAAAACACAATGGAGGACTTTCTATGATTATTTCAAAGGCTTAGAAATGTTGGATTATTTTGAAACTTTACAACAGACATTTTAAGAGTTTTAAGAGGGGAAGACGGTCAACCGAAGCAGTTACGCCGGAAAATATTCGTGCTGTATCGGGTATGATCACGAATGACAATCGGGTAACCTATTCTCGGATTGAGCCAAGCCTGGGCGTCGGTTCATCAGCGGTTAAAACAACCTTGCATGAACACATGCAACTCAGGAAGGCTTCATCACAATGGATCCCTCTTTGGTGACCTAAGCAAGCCGAGTGCAATGGTACAGCCAAGAAATAATCGAAAGGTTTAAGAACGGGGTTTATCAGCGACATCTGTACAGATGACGAAACATAGGTCCATCATTAAGAAATGCCAACATTCTCGGAATGCTAGAAGATGATGGCGGCAACTTTCTTCTGTTTCACTGACCACGTGTGCACTGTTGTGCTTAAAAGCAAAAACACGGTTACAGTAGAGTGGTATGTGCCAAAGCTCCAGAAAAATGGAAGGAGAATCGTTCGAAGACCGGGAACAAGAGGCTTGTTGTGTCACCAAGACAACGCCCCAGCACATGTCGCCGTGAAGACAACTGAGTTTTTCTGTGAAAATTGGGTTCATATGTTGACGCAATCCCTCTATTCTCCAGATCTGGCACTTTGCGACTTTTTTTTGTCACAGTCAAGAAGAAACTCAGGAGGTTCCATTTCGACACTGACGATGACTTCTAGCAGCGTACAACGATTACATTTTGGATTCTTCAACACTTCTTACATAACCATAACTCTTCAAGTTCTTCACACGTCTACCATCCACTGTTCGTCTACTAGTATTCCGATCTTTTCTTTGAACACGTTTTCTTCAAGTTCTGCAACCGTAAGCTTCAAGTTGTTCACATTTCATTCCATCTAGCGTTCATCTATTCTTTCAAAACTCATTCATTGGTGAACTTTAGCTTATTATTAATTTTTATTTATTATTTTACCTTTTCCATTTATAAGGAGTAATCATTTATTAATCAACAACATATAATTTTAATAAACATTTACTACTCCATTAATTAATGTATTGCATTTTCGAGCTCACTGCTCAGGATTGGAAAAAATGCATGTCCGAGAAGGATGGAACTTTCTGTAGAAGCTGAGTTTTAAAAAATGGGCTTCGTAAGATGCGTGCAGCGTTCCTGGCTAAAAACTTTGACCTCAGCTCCTTTGAATTCGGAACTGAATACTTCCCATATGTCTCATCATACTAAGTTTGTTGATGCGTAACTTTTTTCTTCTCTCTTTTGTTTTCGTAGAGAATGTGAACGGTTTACGAACGTTCCTTTTGGGATCTCATGTGGCTCTCTTAACCCTGGCTGGAATGCTCAACTTTAGGGATATTGATGTCACTCACAGTTGATTTCTTCGGGTGAATCTGGCGCCTTGTTTCTCCGATTATAGAGTGGTGCAAATAAAAATCGAGGTTCCTGGTTCGAATCCAGCTCGCAGAATTTTTCCTTCCATTTTTCAATCGAAAAATCATTACCTATGCTTGGAGAGCATCTCCAGTTTATAATCATTATTATTGACCAGGTAATCGTTCTTGTCACTTGCGGTTCCTGAAGCTTCACTTCTCTTACTTACCAAATAAGCTGTTGCGAACTGCCTTCTTCATCGACGTATTTGGCAACTTCTTATCGCCGTTGCAGTATTGAAAAACCTTTTTGCGAAGAGATTATTTTCATAGTGCTCAATTTTTTTTCTTTTCGTGGAAAAGAACTTCTACTTGCAGATCTGTTAGCATGAGGTGCATGCTAAATAATTAGCGCACGTACACGTTGCCACATTTTATTATCGTACAACATTCAAATGTTAGTTTTTGTCAATTTACTTTTCGAATAAGGCTTAATTATAAATTTAAAAAAAAAAAAAGACTTTTTGCCTTCGAGTTTTGTTACGACTTCAGGCTACCTTCTGCCTAGACTAGTGCAGCTCATGAAAATGCTTTGTTTTTGCATGCGTTGCCAACTACTGCGAGAACTTTGCGAAAAGGTGATTTGTTGAGGAGATTTCTCTCCTTAATAGTTTTGTTGAAAGTTTGTTATTCGAGAAAACTTGTGTCAGTTGTAAACCCGAATGAGGAAGGCGATTGAGATATTGTTCTATCGGAGACGGAGGCAGACTGGACCGGGAAAAACCTTTTATTTGACGACGCCATGTGTAAACACGCTCAAGACTAGGCTGTACAATAAATTTTAAAACGTGGAAAATAATTTAGGTTTGGGTGCTGGGCGGAGGCGCCAGTTGGTAGGGGAAGGGGAAATAATCACGGGAAGAAGTCGTGTAACAGTCGATCAAAATTATCGCGCGCGACCCTTATTATTACACTAATTAGCTCTTCGCTGTTGTTTCCATTTCCTGTTTGTTTTTGTTGCCGTATTTTTGACACCATCTAAATAGCCCTTTGCGTTCGTTCTTCTCCAGGCCCTGCCTGCCTGCCTTCCTTCTTTTTCCTTCCTGTGAGCGACTAATTTATTTGCATCGCTGCTAATACAACCACAAGAGCAGCAGAAGCTAAGAGAGAGATGGTGGGTTGGTGTCTGTCTGTGTGAGTGTGTGTGGTGTATTGGGATTTTTTAGTCCTAATTAGGCGAGGCATAAATAGAAGTTGAAGGAAGCGAGTAAACAACAACAGAGCGACACCCGATAACGCCTAATGGGACAACCCGTGGCGATAATGATAGGGGCCGGGAATGACGTATCGCACTACAACCTCCACCCACGCATTACACATCGCACGACTCAACTGTTGGAGCAAAACTGAAATCATCTCTTGATTTTTTTTTTGTTTTACCGTACGTTTTGTATGCTGTATGTTCCCCTAATTCAAATTGGAAACGCGAGACTAATTAGCGCATGCGATGTGTCATGATTGTGGTCTTCTCTGAAGAAATAAAGAGCACTGATATCACATTTGCATCAAGGTCTTTAAAAATTTGTTTTGTTAATGCTACTTGAATGTTTATCCTTTTGCTACGGCTAATTTCTCGTGGATCAGCACTAACAGCTCACGTACTTCTTTTTTTATAAATTGAAGCAACTATTCAGTCATAAATTTGTTTGTTAAGCGTCATAAGGTGAAAGTGTTTTTCTAAATCAAGTACTCATTTGATGATCTAGTATCAAAAATCTGTTGTTTCTGACACTTATATGTAGAACGCAATACCGTTCACATGACATAGGTGACAACAGCGCCAGTAATTCCGGTTATAAAGTCATGGGGAAAGCTCTGAAAGACATTTCGAGGGCTAGCTTAGCTGAACATGCCTCTTTATGTTATCTCAGTGATGTTTCACTTTGTAACTCTTTTTTGCATTTTACTGCGCCGTGTGAGACTTGTTTTTATGTTTTTGCTAATTTATCGAGGCCTTTATTTTCTTTTTTAAATTTTTAAATTCCGTAATTTTTATATGAATTTAAAGTTTTTATTTTTTGATTAAAAAATACCATTGATTATATTAAAGTTTAATCTTTTAATTCCTTATTTTGTTTTTGAGGATATATTGCAAATAATTTTTTTTAACTATTTAATCTTGGCTTTTTCCCATTTATATCGCCTATCGAGATTCCAGTCAGCTACTTCGTTGTTTCATTCGTGGCTCCAGCTAAACAAGTGCCAATAGGTTCTCTTGTTTCTCCATGCTGACCAAGTTCCGTGATTAGCTTCGCCTAATTGCCCCCCAAAGAGCTATAAGTACATGCTTGAATCACATGACTCAAATTATTTTGCATAAAAAACGGATTAAGACAAATTTATATAGGTCTTCCAAGTGTTTCTAATTCATTGGCCAAAGTGTGTATACACTATATGATCAAAAGGGACACCAGAATTTCTGCGTCGCTGGCTTCAGATCACAGGAATTAGTAAGCGGTGGCACCCCCTTTTGCTCTAAAGACAGCCTCCACCCTGTAGCAGAGTCAACACATTTTTGCCGATGAGACACAAGCATATTTATTCTGGTGGCGTAGAATTCTGGACTTCTGGAGGCGACGAACTCGTTGAAGGCAGTTTTCGAATAGTTGTAGTTTTTGAAGCATCTTCCACGCAAGGAATTGTCGAGGTGCTTGAAAAAGTGGTAGTCAGTTGGCGAAAGATCAGGTGAGTATTCTCGTTGATCAAGAGTGTCGGGTGACCATTGCGACGTACGGCCGAGCGTTGTCGTGAATCAAGATGGGATCTTTCCGATTGACTAATACTGGTCGTTGTTGTTGAAGTTTCTGGTGCATGTCCTCGATTTGTTGAATGTATGACCGGGCAATAATAGTTTCACCCTGACTCAGGAAGCTGTGATGAATGAGTCTGGTTGCAGACCACCAAACAGTCGCCATAGCCTTCTTTTTGGTGCAACTTGGACACCCACTTATCGGGCGTTTTCACCTTTCCTGTTTGCTTCAAGTGGCGAAGGACTGCAGAATGATCTACCTTGAGCTCTTCGGCAACTTCCCGTGTGGATTTATGCGGGTCGGCTTCGAATAATGTCTTCAATTGGTTGTCGTCAACTTTCGATGGATGGCCGCCACCATCCTCATTTTCAAGGATGGTATTGCCGCCATGGAATTTTTCAAATCATCTGCGCGTTATACGCCGAGTTGTCCCGTCACCCCATGCTTTGGTAACATTTCGAGTTGCTTCAGCACCATTATGGCCAATTTTGAACTCGTGCAATAAAATGATGCGTATCTCTTGGTGTAGACAGCATTTGCAAACTTGATCTAATCTTTCACAAAGTAAGGCGTTTGAACATCTGTTTAGCATCAGCTTAAAAAGAACTACGACAGCTTTAAAATGACATGTCACATGGGTGTATTAGTCGAGTAATAAAGTGCATTTATTACTTTGCATACCGACTCACCAACATCTACAAAGTGCAATCGGCCATTAATTTTGCACCAACCTAATAATTTATGGAATCTGAGACTATGGTTGATGAAGAATACTTTCCAGTTATGAATCCACCTGCCTGATGGCTTTCTCGACTTCATCTCACAAATGCTCAACGGGTTTTAGATTTGGAGATTGTTGGGGCCACCTATGCAAAGTAATCTCTCCTTCATGTTTCTGAAACCAATACCGTATAATATGAGCTGCACTATGGCAGCATTGCATTATCTTGGTGAAAGTAGCTATCTCCATTGGGATTAAATATCCATATGACAGGATGAACTTGGTCAGCAACGCTATTTAGATGGTTGTGCTATTCAGAGGTTGATCAAGACGAATTAAAAGGCCCAGAGCATGCGAGGAAAACATTCCCCAGACCATAATGCTGTCTCCTCCAGCTTGAAGAGTTGTAATAATGCGTTTGGGGTCCATACTTTCGCGCTTTTTTTTTGCCAAACTCTCACTCGGCCATTTGCATGAAAACTGAAAACATAATTCATCGGACCACATAATTTGTTCTTTCCGATTGTTATTTTCCAATGTGTCGGATCCTTGATTGCAGCTGTAATTTGCCTTTCTGGACACGCTCCGTTCTATCTGCGCATTCACTATACCCTGTCTCAAATTTAGTTGAGAGTGACATCATGAGTGAAACGGTTACTGTTCGTCCGCATGAAGAAATAGTTTGAATAAAAAGTTCTACATTTCTGTCTACAATCATGTTTCATAATTTTCTCCTCGATATAATAAAAAATCGGCGGATAGAAAAGCCATTTGACGAAATTTTAAAAAAATAATTAACGGCGGAAGGATATGATGTTGTGTACTATTTTAAATTAAACTCAAATAATTAAGCCAATTTAATTTTAATTAATTTTTTTAAATTTATGAATCGGGATCCAATACTATAAGCGACGTTTTTCTGTGACGCCACTCTCAGCTCAAGCTGAGACGGTATAGTTGATAACGACCACAAGTTGCACGTTGAGATCCATTTCTTCGGGTCTTTTGGCAACACTTGACAACAGCTGCTCTTGAACATTTCACTAAGGTGACGGTTGCACTGATACTCACTCCATGGCATCTAGCTCCTACAATCATCCCACATTCAAAGTGCTAAATTGCGTTCTTTACCAATATCTTCACAAACAACATCACTTTCACTACTGTCGTAAGCTATTTTTCTAATGCCAGTCTCTCTTAGTTACACTCCGCGAAAAAAGTTTGAAATGAATTTGATTTTGATCACAACTTTTTTTTAATCGAGACCAAATCGCTTGAAAATTCATACAAATGTTAAATATATCATTATACATTAGAACAGTTAATGTGTTAAAGTAGATCATTAATTGAAATGTTCAAAGAAATTTTACCCCAATTTATAAGAAAAAGCAGTGACTTCCATTTTATAAGGAAAAGTGTAAAGACAGTCTTAGCAGTGGGTACATATCCATTTAGTTTTATCCTTTCGAAGATACGATTGGGCCTACATAGGAACATTTTTATTTATTGTTGAAACTGGGATTTTGCTCTATTTAAGCCTAGAAGTCTAAGGTTAGCCGAATAACCAACCCGTGTTGGTGGAGAAACCGGTAATACCATACGTGCATTGCCATCAACCAGTCCATATACAGTGCATGTCTGTCAGCTGCCTGTTATAGTATAACGTTGCATGCTCTTCCTACGAGACTACTGCTCAGAGGAAAAATCAAGTATTTCCCTTACAGCGCTCTCATGAACAGCGCCGCCTACCGACGTTACCGGTCATGGGTTCCTATTCAATTCTCAGTCCTTTAGATGTCTTCTATCTCCCCTTAAAGTTTCTACCGTTAATTTTTACCTAACATTAATTAAAAAATTATTGTTTGTACCTTTATTTATGAGACACCCTGTATTTGTATAGATTTGCCTACATTACAAAAGAAACTGAAAACGTATAAAGAAATTGTGATTGCTAGGTCCTCAGGAAGATTCCATTGACATTTCAGAGAAGCAAAGCACCCTAAAAAGATGAAAATCTGTGTTATGAGCTGGTGTATAAAAAATATCGTATGATAAAGTCAAGATGTGCATAATGGAGAAGACCAAGTTAATTATTTGAAATAAAGTTAATTATACCTGAACTTCAAATATTATAATTTTATGGAAAATAAACATTTTTTATATTGTTATGATTACGAAAAATAGACCTTTTATGTTTTGTTATTTTTTTTTTTTTTTAGTTTTCTTGAGATTTTATTTTGATGTCAAATAATTTTATTCTTCTTATTATTGTCATTTTACAAATAAGTAGATTATGAAATTAAACTTAAATTTCATTTTGCCCATTGATATACAGGGTGTTGTATAATTCGATGACCATCTTTGGAGGGGTGGTAGTATGGGTGATTCTAAGCAAAAAACTTCATTTGAACATGGGTCCGAATTGATCGCTAACTGAAATATGAACAGAAATAAAAATGCCGCCACCAAGATCAACATGTTAATTTTGCAAAGCTTAGGATAATGAATTTTGGAGGAATAATAGGGTACATAAAACTTTGTATTCCGTTAAAATTTGATCGAATTCCGATGTGTAGTTTCCGAGTTACGCAGTCAAAATTAACACGTGCTGATTAGTACTCGCCTGTGAGCACTGTTACGATTTTGAATGCGTAATGCGTAATTTTATGTACCCTATTATTCCTCCAAAATTCATTATCCTAGGCGTTGCAGAACCTGAGTTATTAACTTGTTGATTTTGGTGGCGGCATTTTTATTTCTGTTCATATCTCAGTTAGCATTCAAATTCGGACCCATGTTCAAATGAAGTTTTTTGCTTAGAACCACCCGTATTACCACCCCTCCAAAGTTGGTCATCGAATTATACAACACCCTGTATTAGCAGAAAGATTTTTTATCTAAATTTAAAAAAAGTCAATATGTTTTCTTGAATATTCTAATCGATTTGAATAGTGGTGGGCTCTTCATCACTTTTCTTCTCCTAAGATGTGCCCCACTCCTTAAAACTCGTTGTACAGTTAGTAATAATAGTTTAACTCCAGTTCTTCTTTGATGGATTTGTTTTAAGATGTAATTTCGTACAATAGTAGCACTTCTACCAATTTCATTGGCCACTTCTGGATAGATTTTGTGTTGTTTCCCCAAAGTAGATCTTTGTTGCCCTTTTCTCTTTCTGTTAAGCGTTTAAGCAGATCCCATGGGTGATTAGTTGATTTTTCTACGCGTATACAGTGAATACTAGCCTCTACTCCTCTATTTGAAATTGTAACAGTCAAAGAATTTGCATAATTCAATGTTTTCCGTTCATAGATTTCAAAGTTTTGCCATTAAAAATTTGTTATAGTATTTAAAATATTTTTCTATCACTATTATCATTATGAATATTCTTCAAATTCATAGATTTACGTAGTTTCAAATGAAAAATTAATATTTATGCAAATTTTGAATTCAATCGGTTTTATTTAAACAAAGTTTTGTCGCGGGCTGTAAACCTGTCAAATGGTCATAATAAATTGGATTTGGCGCTCCACTGTAATATATACTGTGTTTTAATAATATTCTGTTTGGCGCGATGAGCATGCGCAGTTTGTACGTTACTATTATTCATTAAAGATGGAGTCTGTTGTATAGAGCCTGTGTTGTAGTAGCTAATAACGAACCCAACATATAAGATATAACATGGTGGCAGTGATGGTTTTAGTAAAGTTTCCATAAAGAACTCACAAAGAATCACTAGCAGAAAGTGATAATTGATGACATTGAAGTAAAAGCCGAAAAAAAAAGAAGAGAAAACGAAAGAGACGAGCAACCAAGACGAGGCGACATGGCGTGCGAGTTCAATAAACCTGGGAAACTTCATATGAAAGGTAACATTAATGTCGATTGGAAAACATGGAGCCAAGCTTTTAATACATATATGTTGGCGTCAGGACTTGATAATGTAAAAGATAAAAGGAAAATAGCGATTTTAATTAATTTGTTGGGAGAAGATGCACAGGAGATGTTTCAAAGCTTTAAATTTGGAAATGAAACCGAAAGTAATCAATTCTATGCTGTTATGGCTAAATTTGAGGAAGCGTGCAGACCAAAAAGAAATCAAACAGTGGAAAGATTTAATTTTTGGAACATTAATCAGCAATTAGATGAGCCATTTGAATCATTTTTGGCTAATATAAGGAGTAAAGCTACAACATGTGACTTTGGTGATCAAGAAGAGAGCTTGATGAGAGACAGAATCGTATGCGGAATAAGAGAAAAGGGTCTACAGAGACGATTGCTACAAGAATCTAATCTGACTTTAGATACAACAATAAAACTGTGTTTGGCAAGTGAAATTAGTGAAAGACAAGCACGAGAAATACAAGAAACGGTTGGATCGGACTGTGTTGAATCGATAAAATCGAAAGTACGAATAAGAGACCAGAGTCAGCGCAGAGAAGCTCATAAAAAGAATTATAGCGATCATGAAATGATGAACGTTTCAAAAACATTTAGGTGCAAAAAGTGTGCAAAACAACACGAGATAAGAAAGTGCCCAGCATATGGACAGCAGTGTTATATATGTAATGGTTACAACCATTTTGCTTCAGTTTGTAGGAAAGGAATGACAAAAAAAAGTCAAAATCCACAAAAGAACAGAAATCATAGAAATAATTATAATAATAGAGTAAGTGAAATACAGGTAGAAGAAACCAACGAGAAACAGAAAGAAGAGATACTATTCATAGCAGAAATAACTGATAAGTACAATAGAAATGTATGGCTAGCAGACCTTAAAGTAGAAAATAATGATATTAAATTTAAGATGGATTGCGGTGCAGATTGTAATGTCTTACCATACAATGTTTATAAAGATTTAATGATTGATAACAAGGAGGGTAGATTGATAAAGAATGGTGTAAAATTAGAAGCTTTTGGAGGGTTTAAAATAGAAACAATTGGAGAAATCTGCTTAAATTGCGAGTATAATGACAACAAAAGTAGATTAGTGTTTTATGTTGTTGAGGTAAAATCGAGACCAATTCTAGGATTAGAGGCTTGTGTAGAATTAAATTTGATAAAGAGAGTTAAGACAATAGAAGTAGACAGTGATAAGAATAAAATTGTAAATAGATATAAGAAGGTATTTACGGGTTTGGGTAAGCTAGAAGGTAAATATCATATAGAAATAGATAAAGAAGTAAAACCTGTTGTACACCCAACAAGAAGAATCCCTCTGTCCCTTGAAACAAAGCTGAAAAGTGTTTTAGATAAACTGGAGGAAGATGGAGTCGTAAGGAAAGTGAATTATCCTACGGACTGGGTTAACAGCTTAGTAATAGCTGAGAAAAAAGATGGGAATTTGAGACTGTGCATAGACCCTAAAGATTTGAATACGGCAATTAAAAGAGAACATTATACAATACCAACAGCTCAAGAGATATTGACAAGATTAAATGGGGAAAAATATTTTTCTGTAATAGACATGAGCACAGGATTTTGGCAGATTCAATTAGATGAAGAAAGTTCAAATTTATGTTGTTTTAACACACCGTTTGGGAGATACAAATTTTTAAGGATGCCCTTTGGAATTAAATCAGCACCAGAAGTGTTCCAGAGAAAAGTAATCCAGACATTTGGAGATATTAACGGAGTTAGTATGATATTTGATGATTTAATAATAGCAGGTTCAACAAAGGAAGAACATGACAAAATATTAAAAGCTGTTTTGGATAGAGCATTAGAGAGAAATGTAGTGTTTAATAGAGAGAAGTTCCAGTTTCGAGTGCAAGCTGTGAAATTTATGGGACATGTAGTAAGCAGAGACGGGGTATCGGTAGATCCAGAGAAGGTGAAAGCAATTAAAGAAATGGAAACCCCAAGAAGCAAAGAAGACTTAAAAAGATTTTTGGGCATGATCAACTATCTTTCACACTATATACCTAACTTAGCAGAAATTAATGCACCCTTGAGAGAATTATTAAAGAATGATGTGCCTTGGGAGTGGAACAAAACACATGAAGAAACATTCCAAAAACTAAAGGAAGCCTTATGTGAAGCACCAGTATTGAAGTATTTTGATCCAGAATTACCTGTGATTATACAAACAGATGCGTGCAAAAGTGGACTAGGCGCATGTTTGATGCAGAGAAATAATCCAATAGCTTATATATCGAGAACTCTCACACAGAATGAAAGAAAATTTGCTCAGATAGAGAAAGAATTATTGGCTATTGTTTATTGCTTAGAGAAATTTCATTACTACATATATGGACGAAAAGTTATTATTCAAAGTGATCACAAACCGTTAGAAACAATTGTTAAGAAAGACTTAAGTAAAGTGACTAGTAGACTGCAAAGAATGTTATTAAAATTATTGAAATATGACTTTAAAGTAACCTATGTTCCAGGCAAGGAAATGTTTGTAGCAGATACTTTATCAAGAGCTTACTTAAAGGATCCTGTTCAGGATGACCCAGAATTGGAACTAGTGGTCCACTCTGTATCAAAACATTTAGCAATCACACCGAATAAACGTCGAGAATTTGAAACAGAAACTGAAAAAGATGAGCAGTTAGCAAGACTCAAACAATATCATGAAGAAGGATGGCCTAGTACTAGAAGACAAGTCGATGAAAATGTTCAAGAGTATTGGAATTATAGATATGATATCGACATTGCAGATGGTTTAATTTTTATTGGCGAAAGAGTATTAGTTCCGAGAACTTTGAGAAGAAACTTATTAATGCAAATACATGAAGGTCATCAAGGAATGGAGAAGTGTAAATTAAAAGCGAGATCAGCGGTGTTCTGGCCGAGAATAACGAAACAGATTGAACAGATGGTATCTTCGTGTACAATATGCGAGAAATACCAAAGGAAAAACCAAAAAGAGACGCTGATTCCACATTCAGTTCCAGAGAGAACATGGCAAAAAGTTGGTGCAGATGTATTAACATATAGAGATAGTGACTACTTGGTCGTGATGGACTATTTTTCAAATTGGTTGGAAGTAGTGAAACTAGAAAGGAAGACGGCGCAAGGCATAATAGTGAAACTAAAAGAAGTATTTTCAAGAAATGGAATACCTGAAATTCTAATGTCAGACAATATGCCCTTTAACAGTTTTGAATTTCATCAATTTTCTAAAGAATGGGATTTCCGTATAGTAACATCTAGCCCGAAGTATGCACAATCGAATGGCCTAGCGGAAAGAGCGGTGCAGATCTCTAAGAACATTCTGAGAAAAGCGTATGAAGGAAAAGTAAATATATACGTACTTTTAATGGAGTACAGAAGCACCCCAGTTAAGGATATAAACCTATCTCCAGCTGAAATGATGCTGAATAGAAGAATAAGGACACGTATGCCAATTTTAAGTGAGAAATTACATCCGACAATAAACGTAGACATAAAGAACCGAAGAGAGAAGGCAAAGAGAAATGCGGAACGATATTATAATCGGTCTAGTAGAGATATGAAAGAGCTGCGAGAAGATCAAAAAGTGGCAATAAGAGAAGGAAGAATTTGGAAGCAAGGTAAGGTGGTAAGAAAATATAATACCCCAAGATCATATATAGTAGAGACGGGAGAAAGAGAATACAGAAGGAACAGAAGAGATTTGAAGGAATCGGAGACACCACTTCTTGACTTTGATTTAAAGGAGGGAGAAGGAGAAGGAACGAAAGATGAAGGGGAGAAGGAGAAGGAATGACAGTTCATTAGGATTGGAGGTGAAGGAAAAGAGACCTAGGAAAAGAGTGGGGAGACCACCAGTTAGGTTTTCCGACTTTGTAACTTTTTACTAGATTTAACAATAGTTTATATGTTAACATAGCTCATAAGTAAAGAAGCTTGTAAAAAAAAAAGAAAAGAAAAGAGATGTAATATATACTGTGTTTTAATAATATTCTGTTTGGCGCGATGAGCATGCGCAGTTTGTACGTTACTATTATTCATTAAAGATGGAGTCTGTTGTATAGAGCCTGTGTTGTAGTAGCTAATAACGAACCCAACATATAAGATATAACACCACGACACAATAATCCTCTGATGTTGCACTGGCTCCTCATTAGTGTGTTGACGAAAAATTTTTTTTCTCTCTTTTATTACTTTTTTTTTGTAAATCACTGCAGCCACTTACTGCATAAGTTTTACTTCATTTTAATAAATATTGTTTAGCCCGTTGACAATTTAAAATTTTCCCTTCTTCATTGATAGGTTCTTTGATTAAACACCTGGCATTTCCTTTAAGAGAATGTTTAAAAACTCGATGTAAGTAGTAATGGATGGAGTATTATTATCATCATCATCATCATAATTATTTTGTTGGTTCCGTTTTCTTTTGTTTTTAAATTATTACTTGGCCGTACGAATCGTAAAATACATTTTCCCACCTGGTGTCCATTCGTCGACGACGGTTTAGGTGAGCGTCTCTGTGTGATACAATAAGAATACGCAATCAGAAAGTTCATTTGGCTAGCTGTTTTCAGTGGCAATGAAATATTTTTTCTTCTCCAAGTCACATGTAAGATTATTCAGAAAATGATGACTCTAAGTCGGAAGCAGTTGATTTCTCGTCGACGAAAGCGCAGCGACAAAAACTTCATATAAACATACTGTAGAAAAATTTCAGTATCAACGAACTGAATCATTAGTGAATCATAAATTTATCTCTGTCCACATTTTTTTTTAAGGTGCGGCATATGTGAAATGAACATGTATTTCATCGCCGATTACAGCCCGTTTCCAACGTTTGGGATATCCTAAATTAAATGCATACTAAGCAAATTAAAAAAAATTCACAATGGTTCTCATGTTTATATATATATAAAATAAATAACTCATGAAATTTACTCAAACTTCACAGTGGATCTCTCTTCATAAAATACGAACATGTAATATGCACTACACGCAAGGAAATACATTTTTGAAATTATTTTTATGAAAACACTAGTTTCAAAAGTTTGGGATAAGATAAAATTTATTAATTAAAACTCCAAGTATGCAAATTTTCGAGCACGATTCAATTATCAAGATAGGATAGTGCATTTTTCATCAGTGGGAGGATCAATAATTAAATCAACAGTCATACAGACTTGAGCGTTATAGGATAATCAAAAGCAATTTACAAAAAAGGGTCAAACTCCACGGAAAGCTCGAGTTTTAATCACTGAATTAAGTGCAAGAAACTTGACACAAGCTGAAATAACAAAACAGTTAGAAAGAAGTGAAAACACAGTAAACAGAATATTAAAAAAATGGAGAGAAGATCAAACGGTAGAAGTGAGAAATCGAAGTGGTTGACCAAAAAGCACTCAGTAATCGTGATCAGAGAAGATTGAGGGGTATTGTGAAAAAAAAGGATTCACAATCATCTATTGGTGAGATCTCATCTGACCTATCAGCTTCCCTAAATAAAAAAGATTTCACATAGTACAGCTTAGAGGTATTTAAGTGCAATGAATATTCAATCTCGTGCTGACACTAAAAAAATCTCTTCTAACACAAACTGAGAAGAAAAAAAAAAAAAAGTCATCATTGGGCCAAAAAATTTAAGAATTGGTCACAGGTCATCTTTAGTTATGAGCCCATGTTTTGTCTCAATTTCAACAAAAGAAATCGTGTTTGGACAGATATGAAAGATGCTGTTATGCCTTCAACCGTTAACAGAGAAATAAAACCCCCTTTAAAGCTGATGGTATATTGGGATGTTTTAATGGTCAATGTGTTGGTAAACTGTGTTCTGTGTGAAGAGCCGGATCAATACCGAAGTTTATACTGAAATGGTATTCTTTCTCATTCCAATCATTGAACAGCTCAGTTCATCTGATGACGTTATCTTCTAGCAAAATTGTGCACCTGTTCATACATTCAGAAAATCCATTTTCAGGAAAAAGGAATAACCGTCCTAGAATGGCCAGGAAATTCGCCTGATCTAATTCCAATCGAAAATCTATGGGCTATCATAAAGAATAGAATCCATAAGCCAGTGGCATATAACAAGCTTTTTAGCGCCCGTGTTCAATTTTTCATTTCTAGCTTTTTAGCGCCCCTAATTCGTTGCACCCGTGTAATTTTGCGCGCCTTTGCCACCCTTAGCTACGTCTGTGCCATAAGCAGTGCCTAAGAAACAAAAATGATCTCATTGAATGCATAAAAAAATATTTGAAAAAATATTACACTGGAACTTTGCTCTGACCTTACTAATAGCATGCCCAAAAGAAATGAGGCAATTATTACAGCAAAAGCTGATTTTACAAACTGGTAAAAATCAATTATCCCAAACTTTTGAAACAAATCTATATTATAAATCTATATATGTTTGTGGGTGTTTCTTATATAAATCTACACTTTTACAGTTTTATTCCGATCTTGATGAAATTTTGCATACTTGACCTTCAAAGCAAAGGAAGATCACTGTCTACCTCAGATTTCGAAAAAATAATAATTGTAGATAATAAATCGATACTCATAATGATGGCAGGGCATATTGAGAAATATCTCATGACCAACAATGAAAGGCAAAGTTTGTGCAACGATAGTTATCAACAATGGTATCAACACGCAATTCACAAACACTACGCAGGGATCAACAATATACAGGGTGAATACAAAAGTCTGAACCCCCCTTTTATTTTTTGAACCAAAGCAGATATGTCAATTTTGATGAATCCAATGAATAGGAAGTTGTGGGTGGCCTATCCCATGGTCCACTTTTCATCATCCCAAATATGCAAATTAGGACACATTCAAAATTTATCTCAAAAACCGTAAGGGATAGAAAAAAAACCCAATTGCAAACTTGTTCAGCATAAAAAAACAAACAAAACAAAAAAAAATCATCCAAATCGGACCAACCAATCACCCACAATCACGTGGTGAACTGTTTGTAGCTTACTGCACAAACAAGTTACTTCAAACAGTTTAAAAAAAAAAGTTAATCAACAAAATGCTCGATGTGACGACCGTGGGCACCATAACACAATTGGGCACGGAACCTAACTGACGCCAAAACATCGGCAAGCATGGCTGGTGTCACTCCTCGGCACGCTTCCTGGATTCGTTGAACCAGATCCTCCAGTGAGGCGGGCTGCGTAGCATAAACCTTGTCCTTCAGGTATCCCCATAAGAAAAAGTCAAGTGGTGTAAAATCAGGGGAGCAGGGTGGCCAACGAACTGGTCCTCCTCGGCCAATCCATTGTTGTCCAAACATCTCACTTAGACGCTCGCGAACGACCAACCCGTAATGTGGAGGAGCTCCATCTTGCTGAAACCACGTGCGCTGATACGAGGCCAATGGCAAATTGTCAATGAAGTCTGTGATTACCACGTTGAGAATTTCAGCCCGGTAGCGTTCTGCAGTCGGTGTTCCATCGTAAAAATACGGTCCAACCACAGTGTCATTGTACAATCCACACCATACATTGATTCTCCAGTTCACTTGATGAGTTGCTTCTCGCAGAAATCGTGGGTTTTCGTCTGCCCAATGATGATGATTGTGCCAGTTGATAACTCCATCCCTGGTGAACTGGGCTTCAGCTGTCCACAACACCTCATGAATGAAGTTTGGATTGTCATCCAGGCAGGTAAGTAACCAGTTGCAGAAGGCGGCCCTAGCAACATAACCCAATGGCAGTAACTCCTGGTGACAATGAATATGGTATGGGTGAAAATGATGTGCGTGTAGAATGTTGAGAACGGTTCTCTGATGGCACCCAACATCCGAAGCAATTGCTCTGCTGCTTGTGTGGGGATTTGCAGCAACTGCAGCCAGAACTAGTGTTGTTGTATCCTCGTCGCCTTGTGCCCTTGGTCGTCCTCGTTCTGCATTAACATTCCCTGTAGCCTCGAATCTTTGAATAATGTGACGAGATGGATGGCGTTCGTTAGGGTATCTGTCTCGATACAACCTAACTGTAGCATGTAGGTTTCTCCTTGCTTCTCCGAAGCAGAATATCATGTTGACCATTTCCGGAACAGTGTAACTTGCCATCCTGGAATTTTTCTGCCTTCTGTGTGCTGAAACATGCCTTTTATTTGCTTTTCCGCATGAAAGTGAATGTGGGTATGGTAATTTATGTTAATTTTTTGATTTGCATGCTTTACATGGTGGAAATATCAACATTCAGTTTTCCTTGTGCAGTTGACTGTTTGTAAGCTACAGTTTTTTGTTTTGTTTGTTTTTTTATGCTGAACAAGTTTGCAATTGGATTTTTTTCTCTATCCCTTACGGTTTTTGAGATAAATTTTGAATGTGTCCTAATTTGCATATTTGGGATGATGAAAAGTGCACCATGGGATAGGCCACCGACAACTTCCTATTCATTGCATTCATCAAAATTGACATATCTGCTTCGGTTCAAAAAATAAAAGGGGGGTTCAGACTTTTGTATTCACCCTTTATATCTCATGACCGACAATGTAAGACAAAGTTTGTGCAATATAGATAGGGTTCAATTTGTAACAATGCATAGAATTCCTGTTATTGAGGCTTTTCTTAGAAAAGAGAGTTCTTAGTACTTAACAATTTCTTGAAAATCTTTAAAAATGATCAGTAACTGGAGATAATGGAGAGTTAGCAGACTATTGGGAAAGAGTGGGAAGACAACAGAGGAAGCACTCCTTTAGCTCCGTGCTGTAATTAGCAAATGGTAAGCATGTAAATAGAAGAATTGGCGACCGCTAGACTGCGCAAAGTGATGAATGGCGAAGTTTTGCTTCAAGACCATCGAGAGCAGAGTGGGAATTGCAACGCTATCAAGTGTACATCTAAAGTAAGATTACGTGACCAAGAAATTATTTAGGCTAACAGTGGCATACTTGGAGAAATTCATCCATTGTGAGCATTTAAAAAAATTTTTTTCGAATTTTCATATGAATTTTTACTGTATTAACTCTAAGCGTTTCCATATGTTTATTTTTAAGATATTTCAAAATTTAATAAAAAAAACAAAGAGTCCGAGCCACGCCGGGGTTATTACCTAGGTTATTTGGTAGCACAGCAGATTCAAACATTTCATAAAAATACATTTTGACTATATTCTGTGTGAATATGAATATTTTGGAAACTGAGATGCTGATAATGCGATGATTGAACGTTCGTTTCCAAGAATTATAAATAATGAGCATAAAATGATGATGCAGTGACAGGACAAAAATAAGGCAGCGTCCATTGAAGAGGAAAGAGAAAGAACGAGTATTGGTCAGAGAAACTCTGCAGTTAAAACAGAAAAATACGGGTATTGGAAACATCTGAACAACGGGAGTTTCGAATCGAGCAGGAAGGTATAAGAGTTTACACATCACAGGGGATACATCAAGGGCAAGAAAAACTTGGGTCTAACGTATCCAGTGATGTTCCCGGTGGTGAAATGGATATCATTTTAATCTGAAGCAAGTCAACAAGAGGTTAAATTAAGTCCCGGTATATCATCTAGAATTGAAGGCTTGTCCGGAAGAACGTGACTTGTTACATATGAATGTATGGAACAAGTCACGTTCTTCCGGGCAAGCCTTCAATTCCTGTTTTTCGGATTTTTCATAGAATGGATAGTCTTTTCGCTCTGTGTTGTATTGATTGAGTTATTATTTAACCAATTTGGAGTTATAGTTTAACTTCTTGAGATTGTTCTTCTTACCTACAAGTGCAATTATCCCGGGCAACGCCGGGTCCTCTGCTAGTATTTTCATAAGAATAATTTCAAAAATTTATTTCCTTTAATGTAGTGCATATTATATTTTGATATTTTATGAAGAGAAAACCTGTATGAAGTTGAATAAATTTCATTAGTTATTTTGTCCAGGTTGTTGTGTGCATTTTTTAATTTGCTTAGAATTTAACTTAGGATATCCGAACTTTTGAAACGGACTGTACGTATTTCGCATCCAAATTTCTATGCGGCTAATAGCTCCTGAGATATCGGCCAAAAATGAAATTTCCGAAATATGCCATTATCTCGAAAATGGTGAGACATAGCAAAATTATAGCAGTTTAATAGTACACTAAAAAACCAATACATTTTTGTATTTACCAGTAGTTAACATACGGACGGATACTATCGACACGTCATTAATCGATATATCGTAAATAGTGAACTCAACATATGCCAGCCGATTCGGATGTGACGTACACTATGTTGCCAAATGTGACCGGACACCCCCTGGAAAGCAGATAGACTGGTCATGACGTCTCAACTACGTATCCTGTGATGATGAAATGACGGCTCATTGCCGGAAGAACATCATACGAGCGCAATCAGTCAACATGAGCGGACGTCGAGAGTTGCATGAGTGGGAAAGGGCATGGTCATAGGCGCCCATCGACATTCCATAAGAGCGATTTCTGACACTTTCCAGATTCCACGGTCAACAGTTGGTGATGTTGTGGCGAAATGGATACGAGAAGATGTAAAACCTGTAACCCGACCAATGGAAGGCCTCGAATATTGACCGGTAGGGACCGTCGAAGTTTTCGATGGGTTGTGAGAGGCAACCGGCTAAAGCCGTTGGACACCATCGCCACAGAGTTCTGGATGGCATATGGGAGTGATTCCAGTTTCCGCACAATTCGTCGAGAACTGTCAGGGCTTGGATTCCATGGACGAGCGGCCGCCCATAAGCCGAACATCACACGTCAAAGCGCTCGCTGCCGATTAGAGTGGTTCAAAGCACGTCGGCATTGGACAATGGAGGAGTGGAAAAACATCATGTGGAGTGATGAGTCACGGTACTTGTGGCACTCCGACGGGAGTGTGTGGACGGCACCTGCATTGTCCCCACTGTGAAGTTTGGAGGTAGCGGCATCATGGTGTGATGGTGTGGGAATGTTTCTCTTGGTTTGGACTCGGTCCCCTGGTTTTAGTGCATGGATCCCTGAACGGCGCGGGTTACAATGAATCCTGGACAATTCAGTGCTTCCAACCCTGTGGCAACAGTTCGGTGATGGCCCTCACACTTTCCAATATGATAACGCGTCCGTGCATAAAGCGCGCGCCATTACGGACTGGTTTGAGGAAATGGGGGTGCAAGAGCTCGACTGGCCAGCCCAAAGACCCGATCTGAACCCCATTGAGCATCTCTGGTAAGATTTGCAGCGCCGGTTGACAGCCAAACCTGTTCTCCCCGAAACCAACACAGAACTCTATGCCATGTTGAAGGAGGAATGGAAGGCGATACCTGCAGCCGTCTACACAGACCACCGTGGAAAGTCTTCCTAAACGGTTCCTGGCTGTAATAATGGCACACGACGGACCAACGTCTTACTGAGACCACCACAGCGGCAGATGTACCAGACCCAGGGGGGTGTCTGGTCACTTTTGGCAACATAGTGTATATGTGTATATATAATGGACTCAATAAATAAACTTGAAAAAAAAATCAGAATTGGACCAATGGTTATGGAGGTATCATATCAACCGGTGAATATGAACTGCTATATTCACCCATTAACCCATTATTAAATATACGAACAATTTATGTCCTCGACGAACAAGAGCCATATTGTAACAATGGTATGTAACAGGGCATATCTTATTGCATAGAATGTTTCCTTTTGATTTTGCCCTCGTGAAATAATTGATTTTTGTTTTAATCACAAAAGAACGCCTTAACATGAATAAAGAATGCAAGTTGTAATATTCGATATCTTAACTTGCCTTCGTATTGGTTACAACGAGAGCTGTGTTATAGTGGCGCGTTGGACGGAGGTGGAGAAAATGCCTGTATAGAGGCGTGTGTTTAAAATAAAAGGAGCAGAGAAAATGAAAGTAGAGGGTTCGGCTAATGAAGACCGGAATGTTTTGGTCTCCGTATTGGTTTGAAGGAGACGGGTCGAACTTCATCCGCGCAGGATAAAAGAAGATTGCGTTCTGCTGGAATCCATGTGGACCCCTTCGGTTTTTAATTAAAACTGTTTGTTTCTCTTCTCGGTGTGCATGCTTTGTTGCTGGCGATGAGATCCACTCAAGAAACTTGCTTTTCTCTCTCCATACCCCCGACCTCCAGTTCTTCTTTTTTATTTATTTATTTATTTTAGTCTTTGTCTCCTATTTCCTCGTTCTCTTGATGTTTATTCCGCGTCTTTTTATGGTGAAAAGAAGATAAAAGCACAAAACCTGAGTTAAAGTGAACGTGATTTATCACCGACTTTTTTAAGAGGCCTACTTGCGTAAGCTTCGTATGGCGACCGAAGGAAGAAAAACGACGAAAATCCTCGCTAGCCCCGTAAATGATGAGAGAATTGTGTGCACGGAAGCTTAGCCATAATAGTAACAACAACAGCGATAATAATAATGTATGAATGAAATGAATAAATTTCCCGTTGGTTATAAAAATGGGTGTTGGGGCTGTATAGATATAATTTTTTTTTTATTGCTCGGAGCATCCCCACACGCGGGTGTTGCGCGTTCAGATTGGAAGCACCCGCGGGTGCGAGTTGACGGTGCTTTCGGTGTTGATACGATTTGAGGGAGGAAATAGCCACCGACTTTTACCGTACTTCCGCCTTCTGCTAGCCGATAAAAATGAAATATTTGCCGCCAGTTGTTTCTCTAATTTTTTTGCCATTTAGACAACAGGAAAGACGGACCCGTCTCTTCCTCTCACCTTTCTGTAGGCGGGTTTTAATAACGCCTAAACGTGTAGTTTCTGGCCGGCTGGTAACAAACGCTTACTCTCGATGATTATTTCTTTTTTTTTTTTTAATTTTACGAAGGTACTTGGAATGTAGTGTCCAATTACTTTTTTTATTGCAGCCAACATTAAAGATAGAAGATTTAAATTTTACCTAGTACAGGAGTTTAGGAAATGCGACCTAGCCTCATAAAAAAAATACGCGAACAATATTATCAATATTTGTAATAAAGCGCGACGAACCATTATCAAGCCCTTCATAAGCGTGCAAGAATGGCTCAAGATGGGTCTGTGAGGTTTAATCATACACCTTATCTCAGATGTTAAATTATTGATGAAAAATAGGAAAGGAAATTCCACAGCCTGGATTCGAACCAGGAACCTTCGGCTCTTGCCGCTGACGCGCTAACCAATTGCGCCACTGCGGACAGGAAAGCATTGCGTTATTTACATGTCCTTTGGGAAGAATATTCATTTACATGTTCTTTAATGAATATACACCTTAGGAAAGCTAGTCCCAACCTGCGGACTAGGTAACTGCTCTAACTAAACCCAAAGGACACGTAAATAGCGTAATGCTTTCACGTCCGCAGCGGCGCAATTGGTTAGCGCGTCGGTGGCATGATCCGAAGGTTCCTGGTTCGAATCCAGGCTATAGAAATTACTTTGTTTTTCATCACTAAATATTACGTTCGAGAAAATTAGTTATTTTGGGTATTAAAATGGGGTTAAATAGTGCGGATAAAAGGGTAAAAAATTGGTGAACTTGGGGTTTCCTATACCTTCCTCGGCAGGATTAACTTTCTTGTTGTTAATGTAATTTTTTTATGTTTTCATAATATCATTCGTGTTTTCGAATACTCACCATTTCGATAGTTAAGGCGAAAGATCAGCCTGAAGTTCGTTAATGGGCAAAGTCTATCATCTGCTTCCAGGTCAAATTATGGAAAAAAGTCACCAAACCGGAAGTACTGTCCGTTGCTCGTAAGTTAATGTTTGACCTTGAAGGAGCGCGATTATTACGTTACGAAAATGGGACTCTGGGAGTCAAGGTACTTTTGTGCAGGTTCCATTGTTACAAAGCGTTTTCTCTTTCAGTTTTCCTCAGTACAGCTCGTTTAATAATTACATGGTTGAAAATCGTTATACTGCAATAGACGATAGGATGATTGTGTGCATGGCATACAGGCCTCCATTCTAGTCATAGATTAATCGCGCTCCATCAACTTCGAACCATGGAAGAAGTAGAATGAGAAGCGAAGCTCGTAACAGATTAAATACTAAAAATTCGTTACCGATGCTAGCGCCAAACTGTTTCAACGGTTGGGTTGAAACTACGCTGTTCTAGCAACCCCCCCCCCACTCATAAAAGAGTTCGCTGTTCTAAACACTGACTAGAGCCCCCACTACCGCTGAACAATATTTTGCACTTTTTTTTTTGAGTTGACATTGTCATATTTTTATTTACTCACATCAGTTATGCTGTTGTACACTGAACACTGTTTGGAAATTGCAATTTCTTGTGTGAAAATTTGCTTTGGGAGAGATCTGTCAGCAAAATGGTTTGTTGCTGCTTACTGGAAAAAAAAAAGTCCAATGGCATGCGCAGAATATCGGGGATGTTAGATAGACAACATCTAGTAGTTACTAGAGGAATTCACAAGCAGGAAGAAGGCTGATGTGTTTTAATGAGGGAATGATGTTAATTAATAATAATTATCATTTAAAGTAAAATAATCTTAATTAACGTTTTTCTCCCGTTTTAATAGTCAAACCTAAACCATCTTTTCAATCCAACCGTTTGGCATGTGTGTGTTATCACTAGTGTATTCATGATAACACATTTAAAACTAGAAGTTCGCTTCCCATTCTACTTCTTCCATTGTCAAACCCTAATTTTTAGCAGCTGACAGTACCAGCTTTTTCATACTACGTTTTCATCATGTAACTCGCGTATGTGTTGAGCAATTTTCATTAAAATTTGCAATCTGCTGCAATTCGCATACTAAATAATGTAATCCTAGAATTTCAGGAGAAATTTATTTTTCGTTTATTGAAAAAAAACCAAAAAAAAAAACCCATTTTATTACAAAAAAGGTGTCTCAAAAGTATAGAGACTCCCCTCGAAAGAGAGTCGGTATGGACCAATATGCAAATGTTTTAAAGCAAATGTTAAAGTTTTACATTAAATCGGTTATTTAAACTGTATGTGAATGAATGAAATTGTCAATTTTAAAAATGAACGCGGAAGAGACCTCACCCAAGATGAGATCAGCGAAATTTGGCTGCTGAAGGCCTCAGGCAGCACAGTTCAACAAATATGCAAGAAAATTGGAAGATCCAAGTCTGTGGTCCACAAAGTAATTTCAGAACAACGAATATCTACAGGACGACCAAAAGCGACCAGCGATCGAGATGATCGCAGGATCATTCGCCTGGCTACCACTGGAAAACTGTCCCTGAGAGAGATATCACATGAACTTGTGTGCAATATATCCAAAGACACTGTTCACCGACGGATCAAAGCTGGTGGCAACTTAGTGTACTCTAAAAAACAGAAACGACCACCGCTGACACACCAGCACAAGATTGCACGATTGCAGTGGGCCAAGGAGCATATGTCCTGGACTGATGAATGGCTTCAAGTGATTTTTTCCGATGAAAAAAAAAGTGAAATTTAGATGGGCCGGACGGTATTGCTTACTACTGGCATGATATGAGACGAGAACCGGAGGCAGTTTACAGCAGACAACGAGGAGGTGGAAGTGTGATGGTTTGGCGAGGCTTTGCGTTCAATGGTACTACGAGTTTAGCGATTCTTTCTGGAAGGCAAAATTCTCTGAAATATCAAGAGATTTTAAGTTGTCATTTGTTGACATTTCTGCAGAATCTGGTTGGAGAAAAAGGCATTTTCCAACAAGACAATGCCAGCATTCATAGATCACAGGCAACAAAGGAATGGTTCGATGCAAACAATTTAATAATCATGAAGTGGCCAGCGAGAAGCCCCGATTTAAACCCAATAGAAAATATATGAGGCATCATGACACGCACTGTTTATGCAAATGGGCGACAGTTTTTGACTGTTGTGGAGTTGCAGGATGCAATTGAGACATGCTGGTATAATCTATCACCAGATCTGCTTCAACACCTAATCACATCGATGAAAGATCGTGTATTTAAACTAATCCTGTGTAATGGGAAGAGTATTTAGTTTTAAAAGCAATTTTTCTTGGCAAGTCTCTATACTTTTGAGACACCTTTTTTGTGATAAAATGTTGATTTGTTTTTTTTTTCAATGAACGAAAAATAAATTTCTCCTGAAATTCTAGGATTATGTTATTTAGTATGCGAATAAAATGTGTATATTTTTTGTTTTCATGTGACATCCTCGTATGGTAAGTTTTCTTTAATTTACGAAAGTCTCTATTCTTTTGAGACGGACCTTACAGGGTGGTCCATTCAAGTGTAGACATGGAAATATCTCGAAAACAAAGTATTGTACGAAAAAATGTCCAAAATCAAAAGTGAATTACTTCGCGGGGGAAATTCATTAGCCAAAAAATTAGCCCCCCCCCCCTTGTGAGAAATTTATAGATAGGAACCCCTTTGAAATCTTAAATAGGAACCCCTATTTATAATGGTATATTCAGACTGTACACAATATTCGAGAAATGTTTTATTCTTGGTGTTTTTTCAATTGATCCAACCGTTTAGGAGATAGAGGCCCTGAAAGTGTGGAACTTTTAAAGTTTTCAACCCAATTTTATCGATGAAGACAAAGAGATAGAGAATGGGTCTTACAGATAATTCCTATTCTACTTTTTGATGGTGAAACAGAGCATAGGTGAAAGGTAACGTTCTGACAATTTCAAATGATATCCTTAAAAAGGAGCCGTTTTCTCGTTAGGAACCAGACGTTTACTGTTGCATCCATTTGACGATAATACATGTTTTATAGTAATCATTAAAATTAGTCATTACTTATCGGTACTGAGTCCGTCATTAAAATCAGTCATTACTTGCTGGGTTTGACACTGCTTAATGATAATTTGGTGTGCAGAAGTAGCGCGTAACTGATTTGTTGAGTGCTATCTATTGGAAGGTTTAGTAAAAATAATGAGATGCTTTATAACCAGTTCATAATCAGAAGAAATTCGCCTAAGTATTTGTGAGGCTCCCGAAATTTGAACTGGACTTGCCAAACATTGTAATCATCCAAATTTGCCCCCAAACGTTCCAAAAATATTAAGTTGGCGTTGTGAAGTGTTGTGATTGGAAATGTCTCTTGTTTCAAGATTTTAATTTAAGGTTTTTGAGGCTGTAATTATCCAGAGTGGAGTTAACGTTCGATTTGTGCGCCTTCTTTCAACTGATATGAAAGAAAGTTGGTATTTTTGTGTTTTATCTAATGCACTTTGGTATTGTGTATTTCAGTCTTTGTTAATTTGGGAGAAATTAGGCTTAGCGTTAACAGAATTGCTGTCTCTAAAGGCCGCGTGGCTATTCTGATTACGTGTCCTCCGATCGTCCATATCTGAATTGGAGGTTTGGATGAGATGGGGCTACTGAGAGAGAGGAACGGGCAATTGGTGCCAAATGATAAGGCCAATAGCTATCTTTTATTAGGTTCATTTATTTTTTCCCTCCTCCTTGCCTAGGCCCCTTTTTGGCGCTCCTATTATCTTTGCTGTTTATGAGGCTGTGAATGTGTCAGGGTTTTTGGACGAGAGGGTGGGAATTGATTGAGGCGGGTGGTGTTTTGGGAGAAAGGGGGAGGGCATCACGTATGGTCCTTCTGAGGCCCATAAACACGGCAAGAATCCCGAACAGTGTTTGGCATGTCAACCGCCACGTGCCCGGGACAATATCAAAATGCGTATTGTCTGGGTGCTTGGGTTTTTAATTCTTTTTTTCACCTCCCCCGCGTCCTCTGCTTTTGTTAATTAGGAACGATGCAGCAGCTTTTTTGTTCTGAAAAGGGTCCCGTGTCCACTCTCGTCGGCCGTAATCAACAGTGGACGGGGCGTTTGCTCCCGGGGAGGATGGAGTGCGTTTTCGGCGCCGGACCGACTGTCTTCTTCGCTCACTCCGTCTCCCTCGCCTTTTGCTCCTCCCTAGCAGCTTCGAGCTCGATGTCGCCCGCTCGTAAAGTCACATTAAGCCGGCCGTTAACAAAATAATTAATGAAGTCTTATTCGGTCGAGATGTTGCGAAGGCGCAATGAACACACAACATGCACTCGCAACGACTCCATTGTCCCCTTGATGTAGGGTTCACAACTCAGGAGAGCTAAAGCGCTCATCTGATTAAGACTCGTTGATTTTTATTTCCTCCACTGGCCCATGTAAAACATAACCTGCGACTAGACAGCCCCTCCCCTCCTCCACCGTCCATTTTCATTCCAATGGGCCATCCAATGGAACCGAATCAATGCGCTCTTGGTAACTGGCTTGGGAGCATTTGTTGTTGTTTTCTCTCTCTCCTTGGGGTTAGATTTAGAGAAACTTGCATTTGCAAAGAGGTTAAAAGAAAGAAAACACTATTGCCTAAAATAAACAGAAATAATGTATAGAAAAAATGCACATGAGAATTAACCTGTTTTGTTTAGTTTTTAATCTGCATAAGATGATTGAAAACCAGATATTGAAATACTTAAGTTAATAATTCTTTTTTAAAGAGTTCCTCTAATACTAAAACTTCTTGCACGAGTAAATTCCCCTTCCGATACAATAAGGTTCTTCCACGTGTTAATTTGTTTTCCTTTTTCCTGATAAGATTTTATAAATGAGGCAGATTTGTCAGTTGTCTTTCATGGCTACGGATGATAGAATAGACAAAAAAGACAATTATCTTGGGTCCTTAATTCCCAAAACGTTTGTTTCTCATCTTGTTCTTTCTACCTCTTACTAACAGCTTCCAATCCGCATTTGGCCAGCGTGGAGGTTTATTGACCGATCTCCTTTCAAAATTAACCATGTTTTGTGTATGGAAAATAATTTGGAAATGACTTTATCCTGCAGTGGATAGTTGATGATTGCGATTTCTAATGACGCAACAATATAGGGGCCGAGCAAATTTTTGTCTTTGATCTGATCGCAAGATAATCTGTAATGAGGAATTTTTGACAAATACCCATTGATATGGAAGAACTGTAAGTAACCACAGCCCCAGAGGCTTATTTCTAAATATTTATCCATTGATATGTGATTTCCGCAAAGGCTAAGTGATCAAAAGTTTCTGGACGTCTCTCAACAGAGCTCAGCGAGTCCCAACACGATACTCTCATTCACACTGCGTTTACATGCACACTTTCGATCCGGATCGAAAGACAAGTTTCAAGTCAATCCTGCAAAAAGTGGCATGTAAACAGGCTTCAACATCTCGATCCGGATCGAGTTCAATCCCGTCGAAAGAGGTGGTTTGAAACCAGAGAAGTATGCCTCAGGAAAGAGGTCAATCAAATAATAATATCCGGATCGAGTTTAAATTTGCTGTTTGGTTGAAAGAAAAAATATAGAAAATTTTAGCTAAAATAAATTCTTGGTTGATTTATACCTCAACACAATAAACATCTATAAATAAATAAATGAATAAATTTTAAAATACATTGCATGTTAAAAAATTTTTTTTGTAAACTTTTTTATCAAAATGTCATTTTTCCTAATTACAAATTTTCAAATTGTCAATCACATTGGAGTTTTATATATATATTTTTATTAAAATTTAATTTAATAATTTTTTATCAAATTATAATTATCAAATTAAATATTATATTTATATCAAAAATTTCAATTTAACAATTTCTATTTTATTAAATTATTTTATTGTAATTTTATAATTTTTATTATTTAATACAATTAAATAAACAATTAAATTGAAGTTTTTGATATAAATCTAAAAATTAATTTGATAAAATCTATTAAAATTATGTTTTGATAAGAATGTATAAAATTATATTTTGATAAAAATAAGTATAAAAAACTTAAACATGCAAATGCATTTTAAAAGTTTTTAAGGATTATTATATTGAAGTAAATTAATCAAAAACTTGACATATAAATAACATTATAGTTAACATTATAAATAACCTCAACCTTATTATTTATATATAGAAAATTTTAATTGAAAACAAAATTTAAAGAAAAAATTTTAAAAAATTGAATTTCAGCCGTATTTTAGAGGAAGCGTAATTCAAGTGATAAGGCCGACTGAGCCAACAATGGCGGATTTTGTAGCAGATGACAAAGTCGGGCGTACTTTCCTAATCTAGAGCTTTACCCACAGGGCATCTTATCGGACTCGATCCGGATCGAGTTAGATGCATGTAAACGCGAGGCAATTTTGGATTGACTCAAGTCGATCCGGATCGAAACGTGCATGTAAACGTAGTGACTGGCACAAGAAACGTGTGTGAAACGTATGTAAAAGTTGCTTTAATCCGTTTTGGTACAAAATAGTTTAAGAAAGAGATGAATGCAAATCACAGAATTTGATCTGTACAGGGAAAAAAGAACCTAATTGACTTCGAACAGGGACTCATTGTTGGAGCCACGAATGAAATAATGAACCCACTGGCCGAATTCCCGAAAGATGCGATATCCAGAATATTCAAGCGTTAGAAAAATGACATCGACTGTGCGACAATTGAACCAAGGCTGTTCTCAATTTTTATCTTGCATAACCTTGCGCTAGGAACTGAGCGGATCCAAAACGGATTTCTGCAAAGAACAGAAAAGTTCGTCTATAGTGGTGTCTGGAATGTCGTGACTGGACATGTGAAGACTTGAAGAAGGTAATGGGGTCTGACGAAAGACGATACACGTTGTTTTATACCGGAAGAAAGGAGAAGGTTTATCGGGATAAGGCATAAATCTAGCATGTCTTATCGAGACAACTCAAGGTTTTGGCGGTATCATGGTATGGAATTGGTCCAGTGATATTCATGGGAGATTGGGTGCGTCCACGGACTATGTGCGCTGTTGCCAACTAGTTCAGTCCGCTGCATTTTTATCCTGCTTAGGACAGGTTCTTCAAGGGCTACAATGTTATTTTTCATCGCACGGTTGGTTCAGTAGCGGTCTAGCAAACCCGAAAATGACTTCCGCCATTTACCCTGCCGGCCCAGAGCTTAGAGCTCAACCCCATAGAGATATTGGAACGACATAACTGACAGCAAGATCTACTTCCTTCTTATCTGCCAGAATATCTGGTTAATGCCTGGTCTTCCATTGACTTACAAGTGCTTCAACTCTGTTTATATCTATTCAACATGCTGTAAATTCGGGTCAAAGAGGGTCCATTAAAATATTAAACACACATTATTCAGTCTGGAAACACTGATCTCTAAGGAGCTTCTTTATAACAGAACTGGTTACATGTTTGGACCGTTTCATGGCGATTACATTAAAAATGAAGCAATAAAACGAATTTCCAAAATATAATTTAGTTCGCTCTGAATGTTTGAAATTAATTTATGAAGCACAAATTCCCATTAACTTCCGATTATCTCTCTCGTACGTAAGAGAAAATGTTAATTAAGCGTATAGTTATGATTTATTAAAAAAAATTATTCTCACAAATACCTAATTACTTAGGGAGCTCTCAGAGTTGAAGTTTTATTTCGAGTGAGTTGTCCGCTTTAACGGGCTTGGAGAAATCCGCCTCAAGGCATCAGACATTAAGGAAATGCCTTCGCTGTATTGAAATTGGATTCCTCTTATTAAGAAAGTATCCTGTGACCACTTGTCTTCCAGGCTGAATTGAATAAACAAACCCGACAATATGTGGTAGCGTTGCGATAGGTAAATGGTCGATGAGATCACCTTATTCTGAGCCTTTAGGCGCTTTTAGATGATAGACGATTCCTCCCTTTGTTTTTTTTTTGAAATAACCATAATGGTGATAAATAAATTAATAAATAAATAAATAGAAATCCTTTAGAACCCACATTTAGAACATTGGGGGTGTCTAATGAAACGTCGTGGGTGAAGGGCGGCACTCATTTGTCGAAATCGCGTAGATAAAAAAAAAAAAAAAAAAAAAAAAGAGAGAGAGAGAGAGAAATTCCTGTTTTGCTCTTTAATTTTCCACTGGTCGTAGCAAATTGGGAAGGGAAAATGTGTGTGTGTGTGTGTGTGTGTTCGTGTGGCAACACCGGTGAGAAGAAGGTTGTGAAGGTGTTAATTAAGGGGTGGGAGGGGTCAGGTGAGGCCGGGCGTTTGTTTTTCAAGGCTAGAGGAAGTCCGTATCACGCGGTGGGCGCCTAATATTTAATAACAATTGTCCGATTTTGACGCCATTTATCTTGATGCTTGACAGAACCGTATTTAAAGAAAATAATAACGATGATAATAAATAAATAATAGATTATGGTCGGTGAATTTCATGATATGGCCGTAGCTGCGGCAGATGCTGCAGACCAAAGAAAGAAAGAAAGAACAAGGAGATGGGAGGGAAGGAGAGAGATGAAAATTAAAAAAACGACAATAATGATAATGAACAAGAAAAGGAAACTTATTATTTAATTTCTATTTTATGTCTTAAATGAATAAAAAAAATTATTTTATTTTCAAAAAGCGACACGTTGAATTTTAATGACAAAAGTTCAGGTGTTGAATGTTTGAAGTTGATAAATGGGAGTTGGGATTTTTTTAAAGGCGTCATTGAATTTGAAGAGTTGAAAATAATTTCATTTTGTTGAAATATTATGTAATTAAGGGATATTTATGGTTGTTTATCGATTATTAAGATATTTTTTTTTTAGTAAGATGAATTAGAATTTTTATTATTATTTAATAGTACCACATTCCAGAAAGAATATAATTACAACAGTGAAAGAAAAATAAATTGGAAATTGTCTTTAAAAAGTGATGGTCCAGAAGATATGTTGAAACTTTGCGCACACACTAAAAAATTCCGTATGTACGTTTCTCATCAATTTTGTGCACTTAATTCCTCCGACACAGCAGAACAATTTTAATGAATATAGTCTTAAAGGGTATCTGAAACTGTGCCTTGACGTATTTTTTATGACAATTGGTGCCTTTTAAGAGTTATTAATTTTTTTCTAAAAATAAAGAAATGGTACTAGCGAACAAGAGCAAATAAAGTCGTCATTGATACGAATCATTTTTGTAAATAAATTGTTTGGCTCTGTAAATAAATGAATCATTTTGGAGTTAATGCATCCCCCCACCCCGACTGAATTTTCTTTTTTCATGATTCGTTAAGATATGTTGAAATTTTGCGAAAAGCAGTGTCTGTACATACACTATCTAGCCAAAAGTAATCGGACACTTTCGATTTTAGACGTTTAGTCGAATATCTAGAAAAATACTCGACGAAACTTCGGGGGTGTAAGGAGCATGTTACACCTCCTATATTTCAGCGAAGGTTTTATCCCGAAGGCAAATAGGGAACCAGGAACAAAGTGGACAAAAAAATAATGTTTAGGATCACCCTGTAAAAAATATTGCTTGAAATGCATTGTAGCTGTAGCATATGATTATGAGACTCTGTCTGAATCTGAAGTCAAAATCAAACAAATTCGAAAAAAATTTGGTAACAGAACGGCCGATTTTGCAATTCCGTAATGATGCTTTTAACTGGCTTGCACTTTTAACATCGTTCTGACAATCTAATACCACGCATTTCTCGACTGGTTTGTAATAACTTTTTTTAGAATTATAACTTTATTATAAAACATCAATAAAACAACTAAGTATTGAGAAAAGAAATTAGATTTTGTCCAATGTAAATATTGTGCAGAATCCTAGCATTTTCTCAAGACCAAGTATCGGAAGGTTAAGATTCGCCTTTACAGTAGCTAAACGAACTGATAAACGAGTCATATGGCCGGTTGTAACAACGTCAGTTAAAAATAACTATTCGTTAAGGTCCCGGTTAAAATTTTTTGCGTTGCACCAAGGGAGGTTAGGACTTAACTAGGCGTTAAGTAGCAGTTTAACTTAAACGCTGGATAATGTCGATTTAACTTCATGGTTAGTGAAACAGAATGATAGTAAGTTTTTAACTAACTGGATAAACCAATTATCAAATGACTAAATGGATAAGCGATTTGGATAAACTAATTAGATAAGCTATTTAGATAAGCCATTTGAATAAGTTAATTATCGAACAGCTATTTTGAGAAGCTAATCGGATAAACCATTTGGATAAGCTCATTATCAAACAGCTAATTTAATACACTATTCAGATAAGCTAAGCACCAAACAGTTAATTGAAATAATCAGACATGTTGAGCGGAACGAACCAATCACAGTGAACATTACTCATATTCCGTCCAGTTAGCTAACCGATACGGTAGTAGGGTTGATACGTTTCCTGGTTAATGGACTTAACCGATCGAAAGTTAGAGTCGTTTTAACTGATGCTGTTGCAATAGACTGTTAGACGATTTTATTTATTTTTTACGGTAATTGGGGCTCATGTGCGCTCTTGTGAATGATGGTTCCTGTTTTTGTTTTGCAAAGCGCTTCCCCTGAAAAGTATGAAACTTGCAGAAGGTCGCGTTCGACAGAGGAAATTTTTACGCGTTCGTAAGGAAGGTCGCGTTCGTTTGTTGGTTTGGATTGTTCAACTCTTCCGCGAACAATACGCTGTGCTCGGCACAGTAACCCTGGCGCAGCTAAGTTCAGCCCCGCTTCCTTGAACGTTTGTTGTGTGGCTCACTGGCATAACGGCACGGATTTCTAATTCTGATGAGTTAAAAAAATCTCCTCCTGCTTAATTAAAGTATAACAACATGGGTATATGTTTTGATTCTGCATCGTATGAGCTTCTAGCACCGGTCAATAACAATCAGTCAGTACAATAAAACAATTAAAAAATAAGCAAATTGAAGAGAAAGTAAAAAAAATTAACAATCCAAAAATTGAACAAAATTGAACAAAGGTCAATTGTGCCAACATCTGTGGATAGTAACAATAACAGTACAACAAGGTTACCTTTTTAACCACAATAAAATTTTGGATAAGAACTGGGCACGTATTTCAATAGCTGAGCCATTCTCTGCGTACATATTAAATAATGATATCTTGGCTATCCAAATACGTATATACAAGGTCTTTATAATTAAAGTTCCATTTTGACATGGCCACAAAAAAAAACTACTGGACCAAAAGCTATTATACTTGGTAATATTATCCAAGAGGGCATGGGAAGTTCATACCCATAAAAAAATTAGTTCAAAAGGTCACCACAAGCATGGAATGGCGCTCTATGCAATATTCGTTTACGAAATTAGACACGAAGACACAGGTTAACAAGTCTTTAATCGTTCTAAAATTAGTTACATGTTGAATGTGGCCTCCACCATTTACTGAAAGAATTTTAGTAACGATTAAAGACTTGTTAACCTGTGTCTTCGTGTCTAATTTCGTATACGAATATTGCATAGAGCGCCATTCCATGCTGGTGGTGACCTTTTGAACTAATTTTTTTTTTGGTGGGTATGAACTTCCCATGCCCTCTTGTATAATATTACCAAATATTATAGCTTTTGGTCCAGTAGTTTTTTTTTTTTATGGCCATGTCAAAATGGAAGGAACTTTAATTATAAAGACCCTGTATATTGATAAGTTTCTCATGGTTTAACAAGATCGGAGAACGTTAATCTTCACTTTTGGGTAGATGTTCTCTTGCTTTACGCCACACGCAGTTTTGACTCTCCGACTGAAAAATCACTTTATTCCAGCGTTGCATTATAGTTGGCAAAGTCTTCACCTTGCAAAACGACATCTCACATTGATTGAGCGGCTTCTATTTACATTGGATAAATTTTTCTTAAGTATAACTCAGGAATGAAATTGATTTTAATATGGAATTCATATTCTTAAAATGAGATTTAAATATATCGAACTGGCTACATGAATGAGGAGCATCAATTATTTGCTTAATTAAGCAGTTAGGGTCAAACAAAATAGCGATAGCTCTACTGAAAACTCGGGTACAACCTGAATTTTTCAATCCGCCAAAAGGTATTTTTATTTTTATTTATTATAAAATAATGATTTTTTTTCTTAAAATGTAATCTATAATGCGCGTTTGGCGATGCAAGTTCGCGGAAGAGAAAAAAAGTTTCGAGTTGATTGTGTGATCAAATGTCAATATCCTGTAATTATTGAACGTTGATTATTTACGTTTTAACTACTGTCAGGGCTATTAAACGACTATCTTGTGCTAAATATCTTTTTCTCCTTTTTCAGGAAAGATGGTAAATCCTCTTCGAAGTCCGTCACTTACACCATACAAGGTATTACGATCCAATTTCCCCATAAGGCGTACCCTTCGCAAATATCCATGATGGAAAAGGTGAGCTAGCAAGATTAAGCTTAACTTTTTTAATAAACTTCTCGAAACATTACTTTATCATGTTAATTAATGCAAGGGTGTGAAATTAATATTGAGTTATTTTCATATTTACAGGCCAATCCTCTATTGGCCAATTCTGACAAATAAAAAGTCAGTTTTTCTTTAAAAAAATATGTCCTCGGTAGCAGTACATTGTGCTCAAGGTGATTTCAGTGCAGAAATGCCACGGTGACAGTAGTTGGAGTCACAGTGGTTTCGTTGACGGCATGAATCGGACCATCCTGCTTAATGAACGGTTTGCCTCTCACGAAGGAGTCCGTATGATGGTGATGTGAAAGTCTGATAGGATAATGTCTGATGCATACGTAGGGAGGACCTTGATAATTTCTGGAGGCGTCGATTTTCTTCATGGGTTCAATAAACGCATGTAGTCTTGCTCCATCAGGGGACCCAAACGTTAATGAGTGAGGGTTGTTTGTTGCTTAATTTCTGGTGGCATTTGTCCAGTTATGGCCGTACACGTCAGTCGGTGATAGCTTTGCCGTGCGGCAACAACTCAAAATGCACCACAGTCTTGGCTGTCCGCAACACAGACAAGTGCAAGTCTGGTTTGGACATTTGTTTCGGTGGTTCTCCTTTACTGAACCACTGCGTTGTTCACATTCTGTTGTCATAAGGGCCCATTCGTCATCAACCGTGAGGATCCGATGCAGAAAAGGGCAGGCTTTGGAAAGAATTCAATGAATTTCCATTGTTTATTAAGAGCTTTAGCTAACATTTAAATTCTCAGATTTATAATTACTACTGCGTCAGAGCTAAAGTTCTTTCTTGGAATGTTACAGGATTTTATTTTAACAATGGGTTCCCAAATGATAATTCTATTGGTAAACCTGCAGTTATTTCTTTTTGGGTTGTTGAATGATTTCAAAAAATACCAAATCAGTTCTACGCGTTCAAAAAATACGTGTTGGGAATGAAATAAAATAGTTATTCAAGACTTTTATGCATTTTAATATTTTCTATTTAAAAATTAAAGGAACTCTGTTAAAGCTGCTACGTCATTATGCAGTAAGCCGTAGCCAACGAGAAAGACAGGTCCCGGCCGAAGCCGACGCGATCTGTACAAAGCCATGGCACTACGTCACTTGGCATTGTTGAAACGTCATGAAAACCGATGGATATTTTGAAATATGAATTTTGTATTTTAGATAAATAAGTAAACACAGTATAATAAAATGCTTTACTGCCAAACATGGGTCATTTACGTTTTTAATAAATCATTTCATTTTCATCATCATCATCATCACAGTCAACCATTTGCAATCCACTGCTGGATGAAGGGTCTTCTCTAGACGCTTCCATTCTTCTCTGTTTGAAGCTTTGGATTTCCAGTTGATGCCAGCCACCTTCCTTATTTCGTCGATCCACCTTGCATGGGGGTCGTCCTCTTGGGCGTTTTAAGATTTCTAGGGTACCAATCTAGAATGACTATGGTCTATCTCATGTCTTGTCTTCTAGCGATGTGACCGGCCCATTGCCACTTAGAATGTTTGTTCCGTTCGATGACGTCATTCACCTTCGTTTGGCTTCTTATCCAGCCGTTGCATTTTCGATCTTTTCTTGTAATTCCCAGCATAAATCTTTCCATGCTTCTCCGTGTTATCTGTAGTCTTTCTGTTGTCATCCTTGAAAAAGTTCATGTTTCAGCTCCGTAGGTGAGTGCTGGTAAAACACTCTGGTTGAAAACTTTTCGTTTCAAGCCAAGTGTCATGCTGCTCTTCAAGATAATGTTATTTTTTCCAAAAGCACTCCATGCTGTTCTAATTCGTCTGTTAACTTCATTCAGAATGTTGCCATTCATAGTGATTTCTTGTCCCAGGTAAGTGTAGCTCTGTACTTCTCCAATCACGATGCTGCCTACCATGACTTTCTGTTTTGGAGCAAATGCATTGAACATAACTTTTGCCTTCTGTGTGTTCAGTTTTAGTCCTACACGCAGGCTAGCCTCTACTAGTTCATAGAGCCATCATTGCATTATTCCAATCATCTGGTACATCTGACATCTCAAGGCATTTAGTAAAAAGACTTGCCAGTAACTTGTTGAATTCTTCTCCTGCTTCCTTAATCAGGTCGATTGTAATTCCACCTTCTCCGGGGCATTTTCCTTTCTTCATGGATTTAATAGCCTTGTCAATTTCGCTTTTTATAACCGGTGACACTTCATCTTTTCCTTTCAGTTGGTCTGCTCTTCTTACGTCATTATCATCCTCACATTCGTAAAGTTTATTGCAGAAGTCCTCCACAATTTCGATGATTTCACTTCCATTCTTCGTGATTGTGCCATTTGCTCTCTTGAGTGCAAATATTCCTCTTCTTCCGATGCAGAGCTTTCTCTTCGCAGTTTTCAAACTCTTGTTATCTTCAACCGCCTTCTTGAAAAGATTGCAGTTGAACTTCCGAACATCTTCGGTGATGTGTTTCCGTATTGTCTTGCAAAGCTCCGCATATTCTATTAATGATCTTGTATCTTCTCTTTTTGGCTTCATTTCTCTGCGTTTCTTCATTAATTTCCTCGTTTTTTCTGTGATTTTCATCTGTGGTTTGGAAACTTGTTCTCCAGCTACTTCTCCCGCTGCTTCTTTTAAGTGTTTAGTTAGTGTCCTGTTAATATCTTGTAATGTCATCTTCCTGGATATCGCTCTGTAAGATTTCAAAGCGATTTCGCAGTTCTAGCTGGAATTCCGTTCTGCGTTCCTGTAGGCGTGCAATGTTGATGATCTTCTTTATGTTCTTGAAAAGTTTTCTTCTTTCTGTTCTCGTGTTTAGAACATGCTTTCATCTTACCAGTCTGTGGTCGCTTCCTGTATTGAAGTTGTTGAGAACAGTGCAGTCTTGGATCAAGTGCTTCCTATTTGCCAGAATGTAATCTATTTCACAAGTTGCTCCATTTGGTCTTTTCCAAGTCCATTTATGCTGAGGTTTCTTCTTGCAAAAGGAATTCATGATGTACATTTGTTCGCACTCTGCAAATTCCACCAGTTTGTTTCCTTTCATTTCTTGTGCCATATCCATGACTACCAAGGAAATTTTCTCCTTTCTTTTTTTCTCCGACACGGGCGTTAAAGTCGCCCATGACGACTTTCAGATAATGATTTCCTGTTTGGTTCATGTTGCTAACTTCTTCATAAAAGTCATCGACTTCCTCATCAGAGTAGCTTGTGGTTGGCGTATAGACCTGTATGATCTGTATCTTGTATCTTCTCGACAATTGGATGACCAATCTTGCAATTCTGTCGGCGGCACTATCAAGCTCAATAATTTGATTCTTCCATTTCTTATGAATAAGGAACCCAACACCACTAATTTTTCCGTCGGTGATTCCTCTGCAGTATAGTACGTGCCCACTGTTCAGCTCAATTTTGTCTTCACCTTTTCTTCTTACTTCGCAGAATCCAATGATATCACAGTTGGTCCTATCCAATTCTTCTTCTACACTCAGCTGCATAAAGATAGGACCATGCAAAAATTATAGATGACAGCAGAATTTATTGGGGTGAATTAAAAAAACAAAAATAAACTTGGATTATGTAAATGTATATATGGAATGAATTACATCATTCTATGCTTGACAAGAATACTCCATCTTGGGTATTAACAATCAGTATTTTTCAGTTTGTTGAATACCATAAAGGTTGGATTGTTGTTCGGACCCAGATGGTTAGGTGACTTTCCCGCTTCGAGGGCCTGACTTTCTCGTTGGCCTCGGCAGTAAGTATCTAGAGTTTAATAAGGTATTTTTATTTTCCTTCAAAGTTATTTCTTTATCTTAACATTTGATTTTGAACAGCTTCTGTTCATATGGTTCCGAAACACTACAGCAACAAGCGCTTCTTCATGAATAAAAAAATCACCTACAGAAAATGACGTACTTATAATTATATGTTAATATTTATAATTAATTATAATAATTATAAATATTGATTATAATAATTAATTATAATTGTAATAAATATTATTTATTTTATATTTCAATTTATTTTTAAACTTAACCTTATCTTTAAGGAAATCTTTTAGTAGGAGTTACAGCTACAGGATGGTCACTGAAAGACTGAAGAGTTTGAAAAATAATCGTAACTTGTTTCAATCTTTATTTTCTTTTTTTTGTAGTTTATAGAGCATCCCTTGGAGATAAAATGGCTATGCATGATGTTCAGCTACGAGTAAAAATTAAAAAAAAAGTTATTTTTGTTTTATATCAGTCAGTCTTTTAGTGGCCATAAAACAAAAATAACTTTTACAAGCACACGTTTTTTTAAATTTTTACTCGTTGCTGGACATCATACAGGGTGATTTAGTCAATTTCTGACCATTTCAGTACTGTGATTTATTGACCCATTAATGTTTACAAACTTAGCATTTCAGTATGATATTTTAGGCAGTTCGGAGTTTTTATTCCCGTGGAAAAGTCTTGATGATATGCTCAATGTGGCCACCACGAACGTTTTGAACTGCTCGCAGCGGAATGGTGAAGTTGTTCATAACTCTATCCAGGATTTCTGCATCCACAAGGGTGCAGCAGTCGACGATGCTTTGTCGCAGCTGGTCTAGGGTTCTTGGCGCTGTAGTAAACACACTGTCTTTAAGGAACCCCCAGAGATAAAAATCACATGGGTTTAGGTCAGGACTCGTAGGGGGCCAAAGAAAGCCACCCCCGAATCGATCTGGAAACCTGTTTGAAATGACACGATTTCCGAATTTCTGGATTAATTTAAAAAAAAAAATGGAACGTGGTAGTGGTATATATAACATTTTTATTAATTATGAATTAATACATACATATACAAATTATTTGCGGCAGCAATGGCAGGCAGAAGGATAAATTCATTTACAGAAAAAATCAAGAGAAAAAATAATTAAGGGGTAAAAATAAAACGAACCTTGTGCGTAAAAATAAAGAAAGGGCATGGCGCGTCTAAATAGCTCAGTGGGACATAAGATACAATATTTTGTCCATCACTCCCACTAAAAAAAGAAAGAATAATGATCCATAGAATGAGACATCTTGCTGTAATGCATTAATCGCAAGAGAATGGTTGCGTAAGACGTCCAAGGATCAACGTGAACCAGGCATGAAAATGAGTATGCCATGGGAGAGAAAAATAAGTAAACGATACAATATTTCTTCAGAAGGAGGATGAGTTGGCAGGAGGTTCCATAGCAAAAATATATATGTTCCACTGACGGGGAGGTAGATAGTCGGCCATGCTGCACAGGAGGCTTGTAGAGGTGGAAGAGGGGCAAGTGATGAGGAAAGAATGAACTGTAAGCAAAAAAAAAATAAAAATTACAATTTTGCCAACAATTAAATGATATAACTTCCTGCGGTCGAGGAAATTATCCGCGAGGGAAAGAACGCATTTGCACATCACACGCGGATCATAAAAAAAATAAAATTTATCGACAACAATGATAAAGATATAAATCGCAACAATCAGTCCACACATTAGGAAGAAATCTAGACAGTAATTTATAACAGAATTAAATAAATATTTCTTAAAAACATAAAATATTAATTCCAGTATTAGACAAAGAAAAAATACCATTAATCCCAACTTTCCCGAACATTTCCGAATTTCTGATTGAGAAAGTCTAGCACTTCATTAGCGGTGTGAGGCCTAGCCCCATCCTGTTAAAACCATTGATGTCGAAGTGGTATACGCCTCCTTCGCAGCCTCGGGGATGAAGAAGGTTTCCAACATGTGACGTTACGGTGCCCTCAAAAAAGAACGGACCAATGATGCCTCTTTTGGAAATCGCGATGGTTTCCAAGCCATAACCTTTCGTGGATGAAGAGGTGACGTATGGATCTCATGAGGGTGCTGGGAACCCCAAAAACGAACGTTGTGTTTATTAACGTCACCTGACAGATGGAAGAAGGCCTCATCTGACACCCACAGGTTGTCCACAATGTCCTGATTGGCTTCCATTTCTGCTCCAAACTCCATCGCAAATTGTTGTCGCTTCTGTCTTCCAGTGTCTGTTAACTCCTGATAAACATGGATCTTATACGGGGACAGGTGTAAATCCTTTCTCAAAATTCGCCACGTCCTGGTATACGACAGCCCTTCTTCAATGGATATTCGGCGAACAGATTTTTGGTAGGGGACTCGACCAACCTTGTGCGAACATTTTCGACAACTTCGGCCGTTCGAACACGAGCCTCGCTCCCGCCTTTTTTCTTGCCTTTAACACATCCAGTGGCACGAAATTGCTTGACAAAATCCATGATTGCTTGCCTGCCTGGTGCGTCTCGACACTTATACTCCTTCCGGAACTTTCTTTGCACGGTTACAGGTGATTTTGTCTCGACAACTTTGCATTTGAAATACCATTCGACAACTTTGCATTTCTGCTCTGTTGATAAAGCGGGCGCCATTTTTCAACAATACGATTTTCATGCAGCGCCGTTGCAACAATACAAACTCCAACTATTTAGAAATTCGATATGGCGCTCATATTCTTTCAATTGTTTATCCCTAATGCACGTCGTTCGAGTGAAATGGTCAGAAATTGACTGACGTCTTGAGTATCCGTAGTAATGGCAGCCTACGATCGCTACACGTGTTCATCTATCTACTCGAACTACTCAAAACCTCCATTTGTTGCTGACAAGTCTTCCGGCCAACTCCAGTACTGTAGATTCGTAAATATCGCTCATTTGCAACAAGGATGACGTAACTCAAAAATACCGATTTTTTTTTCTTTTTTTTTTTTAGAAAATTATACTGTAATGTTAGAAATCATTCTAGCTTTTTTCTCCAAAACGCCATACCACTAAGAGTTAAAACAATGATTATAGAAGTTATTTTATAGAGCCACATCTCATAGAAGTAATGTTCTCTTTTAAACTTGCTCTTCTGTAAAGTCGTCTTTTTGAGTTACATCATTGTTGTTGCAAATGGACGCTATGTAGCTATAGGAGGCTGCCATTGTTATGGACATTCAAGCCCCTTCTAGCAATGCCACCTAAAAAATTAGCGTCATCAAATCTGGGCCGACAATCCAAACTTCATTTACAACAAACGAAAAACCCCGAAGGATTGTCTGTCCTCGTTTAATGACTATAGTCAGCAGGCTTGGCTTTTTTAGGTGGCGTTGCTTCTAGCGAGCGTCGTTTACTCACCGCTTTTTGCTTTGACATCATAATCTTTTGTTCCAAGGCCATCGAAAATACAAGGCTCTGGCGCGGAAAAGTCACCTGACCCTCAACCACCGAGAGAGAGGCTCCGCAAAGAAACGCAATATTGTACATTGTTACATCATCATATATAGGGCATTGTTATTCGTATTTCTAGCAATAGTAGAGAGTTTAAGTTACACGTTAACGTGAAACGCCAGTGACGTTTCAGTACGTGAATGACGTTGCAGAAACGTCATTTCCGCATAAAATCTTCACGTTGACGAGTAGAGTTCACGGAGCTACGTGCGCGTTTCCATTTCTTTGAATCGGCCTCGGTGGCTCAGTGGTCGCGTGATCGTCTCTGATGCCCGAGGACGCGGGTTCGACCCCGGCCGAGGACGACGAGGATTTTTTCAGGAGGAAAATCCTGAGATCACGCACTTCCTTCGGAAGGGAAGTAAAGCCGTTGGTCCCGTGTAGTCGTTTGCCGGCTGCACGTTAAAGAACCCTTTCGAGGCAAAATTTGCGCCCCCTATAACGCCGTCCTGAAATGACCAAGGCAGTTGAAAAGGACGTTAATACCAAAACAAACCAAAACCATTTCTTTGACCATAGCCTATAACAATGATCAGTGCGTTTTTCTATTGTTGTAGGCTATGCATTAACAATAATATTTCAGTTACTTAAATTGGTTCTGTAGGGCCGTAACATAATTAAAAATACTGCACATTTAAATATACAAATAGTACATTAAAATAAATAAGCGCATAAAGCAAGCCATGTTTCTTTACTTCACTATTCATATAATTTTGTAATATGGATGAGTAGTGCGTAAATTCATATAAACTTTTTAATTTTATTAAAATATTTTAATAATAAATTTTCTATTTCAATAAAAAATATTATGAAATTTTTTATATATGGTAAAAAAAATAAAATTTTAAATATTGTAAAACATTTCAATTTTCGTCTTAAAAATTATTTGTTGAGAATTCTTTTTAAGGTTTTTATCTCTTGAATATTATTCTATTCCATCTTTATGGGCAATAAATATTATTATTATTATTATTATTATTATTATTATTGTTATTGTTAAAATTTATTATCATAAATAACAACAATTTTTTAATATTTAATATTATCATAAATAACTGTTTAGATTATTGAAATATTATAATATTGAATTAATGAATAAAATCGTTTATTCATGAAGGGAAGTCGAGATCCGAAACTGCTTACGCCACCAAAGCTGGACTGAAATACATAAAACCACAATAATACAAAAAGGGCCAGGAACAATTAAAAAATCACTATCCAAATCGTCCAAACAATCAATATATTATTTTTTCATATTAAAAAGATATACAAAACCTCTTTATCCCTAATATATTTTCCCAATCTGCCAATAAGCCCAACCCGTTGTAGTGCCCGGGTAATAACTCCATCTACTTGGGGTCCAAATAAGCATTTGTTATCAGTGATCATTCCCAAGTCTTTAATTTGATATAAACTATTATTTTTCTCCTTTAAGTTTATCTTGAAAGAAAATGGGGCGTTTTCTTTGTAAGAGTCATCATTTTTGTTTTGGCTAAATTACATTTTAATCCATTTTTTTTTATACAAAGTGCATAAGCTGTCAACATCTAACTGTAGCTCATTTTGTCAATATGTGAGTTGATTTCTTTTGATAATTTCATGTCGTCAGCATAAAGATGATGATTAATTTTTAATTTATATGTAAGCTAATTTATAAATATTATAAATAAATAAGGTCCCAATGGACTACCCTCCGGGATTCCTATTGTTTGTTTATATCCTTCCTTATGTACAGGGTGGTTATAAAATAAGTTCGCCTAACCAGAGCCCTCTAGAGCCCAATCTAATGAACCCATTGTGATGCAAATTGAAATGTGCGCTATTCAGATCATGGGGGAGAGAAATCCGGAAAGGAAAAAATGAGTGCAAATTTTCACCACCTGATGAAAATGTGGCGCTGTGAATGACAAATGGAGATTTTAAAACTAGTTTTAAATAATCAGGCAAGGTTTTTGTTTGATTATAGCATATGTTCGTTCTCAATATCGGCCTTATTAGGAGAAAGTTTATGCAAATTAGAAAGTCAGCATGCTCAGAATGGAATAGATTGATCCATTCATTCATTATGTTTAGTGAAAATCTTTCACGAAAGATCATGGTTTTAAGTAAGAAAGAATGCGCATGGTTGGTAAAATTGTTACCAGAATGATAGCAGCAGTTCAGCTGCATTGCGAGCATATAGTCGTCTAAAAGGACTGCGAAAAGGGTCCATGCCAGATACTGGATAGTGAAAAAGGATAAAGAAATTGGAATCGACTGGCAATTTGGCTGTCGCACCAGGAAGAGGACGGCGCAAGAAAGCAGACGAAGTTGTTGAGGACGTGGCTGTTGTAATGGTGGACAGAGCTTCCTCTTCTGAACATTCTGCAACAAGTACTCGAGCATCAGCACGCGAATTGTCCATCTCATGGTCCACGGTGCGAAAGGGCTTGCGATCCATTCTGCATTGGTACTCATACAAGATTCATCTGGCACAACAGCTAAAACCTCAAGATCCCACTCAACGCGTTGACTTTGCTTATCGCTTTCTGGAGAGGATGATTGTTGATGACCAGTGGCCGTGGAACATTCTATGGTCAGATGAAGCATATTTCACCCTAGAAGGAGCGGTGAACACGCAGAACTGCCGCATATGGGGTGTCTCGCTCCCCCATGTCGTGCATGAAAAGCCATTGCATTCTGAATACGCGACTGTGTGGTATGGATTCACCGCTGATTTTATTTCAGGCCCCTTATTTTTGAGGAAGTGATACAACGAGGTCCTGTAAGACGTCCTGTGACAAGTGCACGGTATTGTGAACATGGCTTGCTTTATGCGTTTATTTTTTTTAATGTACTGTATTTACGTATAAATATATAGTATTTTTAATTATTTTAAGGCCCTACAGAACTAATTTAACTAACTGAAGTATCATTGTTAATGCAGAGCCTACAACAATAGAAGAAACTTGTAGGCTATGGTTTATAAAATAGAAAACACTGATCACGTAATCAAAACGTCCGAGGCACGTTACGTGAAATTTAACAACTTCTACGGACAATGAACGTGAACGTGAAATTCGTCATCGATGACGTTGCACACGGACTTCGCGTTTCACGTTAACGTGTAACTTAAACTCTATAATAAGCCCTAAATTTGCCCTATGATGATGTAACAATGTACAGTTGTACCCGCTTAATACGATTCTAGAGGAACCGTACGAAAATAACGTATTAAACGGAAAAACGTCTTAGGCGGAAAGTTCTAAAATATGCAAAACACTACTCATTTTTTGTGTATAGTATACATATTACAAGTTGTAATTATACTTGAATCAAGTTCCTTACCATTATAAATAATAGACAGCCTACTTGAATAAGTGTCTAGTGAGAGCGTTTTTAATGTTAATTTTGGATATTTTTTGACGAGCAAGGATGGATTAAATAAATTAGAACAAAAAACTGAAGAGGGCGTATGCGAGATGGGAGATGTAAAGTTCTAGATAGAGAACGGGCGTACCTATCTAGAACTTTAGGGAGATGCGCAGGATCGGGTACGCATGCACTCCGTCTGGGTCACTGATATCACCACCTTGGAAAAAATTTTGTGATCACAGTCTACATTTCTGAAATGCTTAAAAAATATTTATTTTAGAAGCATATTAATAAAAGACATTAACCAAAACAATTCCATAGACAAAGCAAAAGTTCATAACAATTTTCCTCTATTTGTGGATATTCAAATCCATCTCATTACTTAAGCAAAAATTATAAACAGAGAACATGTAGGGAAATAATTTTGTGATTATTGCAGTGCTTGGAAATAATTTGTGATCACCCCTTGGCTCAGTAGAAGTTTCCATGCAAACTTAATCAGCACAATTCAGTGAATAAGTTCATGATGAATTCTTCCAACGTGCGAAAGATAGGACTAAGAAAAGAATATTCAACCGATTTTAAATTGAGGATCCTCTCGCTTTTGGAGGATAGCATTCTGCGTGCCACCCGAATTTCTTCCGTCGTGGCCGTAGGTTTATAGAATTATCATAATTTATAATGAATTTACACAAGATAATGGAAATCGAAACGGAGTTTGATAAGTATACAGACATCAAGGCTGCGTAATAGGGGGTAGTTGATATCTTTTGTCGGTTTATTTTTGTGTGTTTTGGTGTTTAATTACACGTTTCGCTTTTCCTTTTTTCTAGCGATCTGCTATTTGTTCCTCTTCTCTTAATTGAAGTTCCTCGAGTGATACTTTTTTGTGTAATTTCTTCCTCCGCTATGCGTTTGATTTGTTTAGTCTTCCGTGACGTTTCCAGTTTTAAAAGAGAGCAAAAAAAAATCAATTTTCTGTATTTAAGTGATTTTTTTTCTCTTTCTGCTCTTTTAATTTCCTCTTATTTACTCGAACCAGCGACTCCATTTTACTGCTCTTCTGTCTTGTGATGGTGGGTCGCTCTCCAATTCCGTTTGTTCTTCTTATTAAATCTCCGCCGGGGTCAGAGATCAAAGTGGGTAATTCGCCTTTTTTATTCGGAAACAAAAAAAAGTACACTCGATCTGTCTCATTTAGCCAGAAACGAGATTGGGAGCCGGGGGTGTAGGTTGGTTGTGGAGGGTGGACAGGACGTACATACGGAAGTTTCCTAAAAAAAATTTTTTTTGTTCAGTGGACTTAGTAGGGTTTGAGAATCTGTTTTCCTTGCGTCCAGAGTTGTCAAACTTTCCATGATCTTTATTTATTTACTTTATTTTTTTTATTCTTTCTTCTCTGGGTCATTGGTAGGTGGGGGTCAGCTAAGTATGGCGCATGCGTGCATGACACCACCACCACCACCGTTGTCCCAGGCCATGGGGACAGAAAGAGCAATCTCTCCTCACCCCCTCCCCTTCCTTTCCCTGTAATGCAGTTAACCCGAGATTGCCTCTGCAATGTTTAATCTAATTTAGCCATTAAATCGAGGCTATGCAGGGGTCGACGCGGTGTCCACTGGGAAGGAGAGACCGGAGAGCAAACCCACCCACACGTTTATTCCCATCATGATGTCGACGACAGTAGCAGAGACCCGTAACAAATGTGATTATCCCCCGGAAAGTGGTAGGGAGGAGGCAAGGAAAAGTTTTTGTTTCTAGCGGGATCTCCAAGACACTTGTTCATTTTCCTCAACCAACTGGGTTAGAATGGGAAATAATTTTTTGAAAAAAAGTTTTGTGGCGTACCCCCCTCTCTCTTCTTGATAAATGTGCTTTTAATTTGCGTAAATGAGCTTTATGTGGGTGGTTTTATTTTGCTTCCGTCCGTTCATTGTAGAATATTTCTGGCGAAATCAAACCAATTACACGGAGTAGTCTTGTGTGTGTGTGTGTGTGTGTGTGTGTGTGTGTGTGTGTGTGTGTGT
>JAHWFO010034640.1:4131528-4180252 GCA_023313115.1 Rhysida immarginata | reverse complement strand
TGTGTGTGTGTGTGTGTGTGTGTGTGTGTGTGTGTGTGTGTGTGTGTGTGTTTGCGTGTGTGAGGGTGGTGTGGTGTGTGTGTTGAAGCCCCTGGTCTGTCGAACGTCAGCGAGCGAAGACGAGTTCGAGCCTAATTGGAAAAATAGAAGTTTCTTAATAAAGTTAACGGACGAGCAAGTGCCTCGGGACATTTCGTTATTGGTTAATGATTATCACATGCTTTGGGATTCGCTTTGCTTCTTTCAAAGTTCTTCCTTTCTTGAAGGGGTTTCGTCTTTTTAAAAAACTCGTTTTACCCTTAACCGACCAATACAATAGGTTATTAATCCGAACTGGTTATTCCACCATAGGATGAAAAGTTTGGTAATTACCTGGGGAAAATATGTGGAAGGAATATAAAAATAATTTTTATAATTTTCACTGTGATCAAAAGTTTCCGGATATCCCTCCAAATCAGTGTTAGGTGTCCTACAATCCTGGCGATAATTTTCCGATCACATCTACGCTTTTCAAAAAATTATTTCGCAAGCATATAATCTTGGCGCTGGAAAATTTGTCGCATAAACCATATAAGCAACATTTTCTTTTGATATCTTTTTCTATAAACCGTTACGTTATCAAAAAAACAACAAACCACAATATTTTCAATGCTACAAAAGCTGCTTGTTACTCAGGTAACATCTTAAATAACATCTATAATATCTTAAATATGTGACCATAAATTTTACATCTTAACTCATGAAGAAACGTAACAAAAAACTAAGCATCAAAATTGTTAGAATTAGTATTTAGTCGCGTATCCTTCGCTTTTATTACAACAATATATCGGTGAGGCATTAATTGAATGAGATTGGAAAGAACTGTTCTGATAATTGGAATGTTCTGCTATTCTTTCTTCAAATCTTCAAAAAGTGATTGTGCAAACCCAACGTTTGCCAAATTTTCCTATGGGGTTTAATCACGGAATACGGAAGCGAAGCTCTAACAGTTTCCTATACTAGCTGATGGCGCCATTTTCTTTTGCAGCGGATGGAGTGGCATTGCGGTAACCATGGCGACACCGAATGGCCTCTTTCCGCTCTATCCCCAACTTGCGGTATCTAGGCAAGGCTGTATGAGCGGCTCTTCCCACCCTCTTTCCTATCCGGTTTCTGATTTTTTTTTATTAATCGAACTGGAAAATTTGAATGAAAATAAGCCATTTTTCTATTTTCCATTCTATCAGGAGTATATGATTGAGAAATATATAAAGCGGTTATGAAAACCAGAAACTAGTAAAGAGGACATTACATTTTTATTAAAACTCATGACTGTGTTCCCTGGAGGTGACGGACAGTTTCAGCAGGACAATGCTCCCTGCCACCGTGCTCGAATGGTCTTGGACTGGTTCGAGGAACATGACGTGGATTTCCACCTGCTTCAGTGGCCAGCTCGGTCGCCCGATCTCAACCCGATCGAGCATTTATGGTATGAAGTGGAGAGAACCATCCGACGCCTTCCCACACTACCGTCCAACCTACACTAATTACGGGACGCTGTGATGTCAGCCTGGGCTGCTATCCTCCTCAACGGTTTCAACACCTTGTTGAATCCATGGCAGCACATATTCAGGATGTACTCGCCGCTGAAGAAGGCGCAACACGCTATTAGCGGGGTGTCTCTAATAAATTGGTCGTTCATATATACAGGGTGACGAAAAACAAATGGTAGATAATGATACACATAATAGATGATGGTATAGTGATGCATTTTGTCCCTATGAAAACATGGAGTCGGAACTGGAAGATATGGGAGAGAGAAAAGTGGGTTGCTTCCCCAGCAAGGTGGCTTCCTGGTATACAGGGAAATATCGTCGCACACTGGAAGTACATAATGGACAGGTCCAAAACGTAAATGCAAATGCAGTTGCAAGATTGTCTCCATTCAGTTTCTGTTAGCCACACGACTGTCCATACACCCACACTGCGGTTTGAAATCAAGAGGGCGTGCACTGAACGCTTTTACGTGTGATCACACGATGTACCATTTCACACATGAAGAACTGGCTGACATGCTTTTGACGTATGGTTTTGTTAATGGCAACAGCGCAGCAGCTCAACGACCAACCCCAAGCATGCCATCGAGCAATTGAATCGTTACTTCGCAGATGCGATCTCTGTATCCAGACTGGTGGACGTAATTTTGATCACCTTTTGTAAGAGACAGGTGGAAAATTGTCTTTTCTCCTGGAAGTACGAGTATGTTCTGTTTGTTTGTCTTATGCAGCACGGTAGCCTTTCTCTGTATGCGAGGAACCCATCTTGCTGGGGAAGCAACCCACTTTTCGCTTCCTCATATCTCTAAAATGGGGAGGTTCCGACTCCATATTCATAGGGACAAAATGCGACACTATACCATGATCTATCTACCATTGGTTTTTTGTCACTCTGTACATATATCAGTGGTCGAAATATGACGAGCACATTACTGATGAGAGAAGCCTTAACATGTCATAATTCGTCGTGCTTGGTTTCTAGTTTCGAATCTGTGCCACTCCATTCGCTCGGGGTTTTTTTTAACATTGGCAATAAGAAAACTATGGAGCTTCGCTACCATCTACCGTGGTTTAACTTCGGCTGCTGAAGAAGTCTCACACGATGAGAAAGAGAACCACTCTTTTAAAGTGAAGTGTGCTTACAGTCGTTGTCCTGTTGAAACTGCCAGCCACGACCCATCTTCTGGCGAGCGAAGGGGAGCATAACTTGATGTGCTTATTCACGTGGTTATCCATTGTTGCATTAATCACGTAATGCAGCCCCAAGCCATAAACCACCATCGCCGAGTTTTACTGTAGGCATTTGTTGGTAGTGCTGATTGTGGCGTTCACCAGCTGGGCGTCGGATGTATCGCCTGCCATCAATAGAAACTTTGATTCATCCGACCAAGAGTACCTTAGTCCAATCTTGAGGACTCCAGGAAAGATGTGCTTTAGCAAACTCCATTAACGCCTTTTTGTTTCTTGCGCTGATTCATGGCGTATTCACAGGGAAACAATTATGTCGTCTAACAGACTGCCGACTAACATGAAGTTCATATTCATCATTCAATTCCTGTCAAATGTCTGATGCATTTTTCTGGATGTCGCTAATCGTTTTTCTTCTGATTATCCGATCATTGTGAAAGGTGGTTTTTCGAGGCCGGCCAGTTCGATTTTTATCTGTCAATACCTCAGAGTTGTGATACTTCTTCATGATACGCGATATTGTACTTTGGAATTGTTCTGCGACGTGCTTTTGTGTTCTCCCACTCTTCACAGTTTCCACTATGCGGCGACGAAATTCCTCAGAAATATATCTTCCTGTTGTGACGATGTTGGACTCAAAAATGACTTCATAAATCAATTATGAGGACTGAGCACCACAAATATATAATTTCTGACAGTTTTATAATCATCGTAATTTGATGAAATGTCCCCAGAAAAGATTTAGATTTCAACCTTACCTGTGAAAATTGTAGGATACTGCATGTTTTAAATTATCGCATCAACAGACCCATAAAAATATGCAACCTAGTTAATACCAGAGCATAGACTATGGCAAATTTTTGGAATGAGTTGTCCCTTAATTAATTATTTAATTTTTAAACTTAATTACCGCTACCTTAAGTAGGAGTGGACTAGCGGGAATAAGTTCTAATCTAACAATATGTCAATGGTTGATCCGGGCTCAGCAAATCTCTTACAGATAGAATATTGACCAAAGTTTTGAGCTCCACTGTAGCAAAATAAGCAATTACATGAATAAAAAAAATAGTCCATAATACCTTTCTACCATTCGTGGATATTTAATCCATTTAGAGATCAACCCATAAATCCATCTCGTTAATTAAACAGAAATATGAAACAAAGGACTTGTAGGGAAAAAATTTTGCGATCGCCCTCTGCACCAATGAATGTTTCTATGCAAATTAATCATCACAATTCAGTAAATCAGTTCCTGTTAGAATCAATCATTTGCTGTTATGAAATGTTTGCAAACGTGTGAAAGATGGGATCAAGAAAAGAATATTCAACTGATTTTAAATTGAGGATAGTCTCCTTTTTGGAAAGATGGCAAAACACAAAGAGAAATTGCCAGAATGATACATTGTGTTCAGAGCTTCGTTTCCGACATTTAAGAAAACTTAAGTCAACTGGATAAGTCACGAATGAATATACCGGACGAACACGTAGCACAACTAAAGGACAAGATTCAGCATTACGACAATTATACAAGAAAAAGAAAATTCACGTCAAGGGAAATAAAAAGCAAGGTATATTCATCTGGAAAAGGTGGCTTAAACACTGTTTGGGGATGCTTGATATTGCCTTGGGAAATTGTGTGTAGTAAACCATACTTTAAACTCTGTGGTTTACGAGGAAATCCGTGACCGATTTTCTCATTTCCATCCGTTGAAGTTCCAAGATGATAATGATCCATGCCATCGCAATAAAATGATTAAACAGGATATACAAGATGAGATTACATGCTCCAAGTAGACCAAAAATGAATCCCATCGAAAATACCTATTGGAAGTTGAAGAAATTACTGAATGAAAAACACCCTCTAAACATATCGGAGATAAGTGCAGCTATAAAATAAAAGTAAGATTATTATTACAGGCCCGTCCTTACCACGCTGAAAGCTGTTCCATACTATTCGCGTATTTTTGCCACCGGAAACTGTGGCGCTAGTCAGGCACTCGCTATCGCGTTTCTCGTCTGCTTGGCACAATTGAAATTACAATAGTGGTACAGTTTATCATTTTATCGAATATAGCAGTATACCAAGGAAAATGGTAAACTGCGTGGTACCATTCTGCAAATCAAAAGAAAGAAAGACAAGAAATGTCAGCCTCCACGAATTTCCTTCTGATGAGCCGCGAAGACACCAATGGATAAGAATGGTGTCCAAGTGACAGACAAATTATTTAGTTATTACCATGACCCGCGTATATAATTATAATGTAATACTGATCGGAAAATTAATGGAAACCAGCATTTTTAATCATACTGATCATTTGAGCAAACAAATTCAAAGGAGCAACGATAAATAATGTTAACCTTTAACTACCACGAAGGCATCAAATGACCCCACGATCATTGTAGTCCAAATATATTCCCCAAGTTTGAAGAGAATCTTATTATTTCTCACCAGGTCAAATCATTGGCAAATAGTTTTTGGTTATTATCGCTTCTCATTCAATTTTTTAAGAAGAGGATAGAGAAAATAGTACAATGCATAAAATTGCTTTCAGTGCGGATGTGAAGTCTATGAGCATACATCATTGTTAATAGATATTGCGTTTCCAGTTTTTTTTTTGTTTTTTTTTTTAATTTGTAACTATACTGTATCCAACGAAAGTTGGAGGAGGCGTGTCCAGTTAAACTTCCTATTTCAATTGTTATAAACGTAAGAACAATTATTTTATTATTATTTTTAATTAATAACTATTTCAATTGTTAGACATTGTTGATTCTACTTTGGCAACAATGTCTAACAATTGAAATAGGAGTTTAACTGGACACGCCCACTCCAACTTTCGTTGGATAGAGTATAGAAGCGAACCCACCCGATTGTATAATCGGGAAATAACCCATTGTTAGATTTTATCTTTGTTGTGACAACGTCCACCGTCGCCGATTTTATATAAATGATGATTATACACACATTGTCAATGATCAAGCGCAAGCCTATTGCGACGTCACTGGATGAATTCTCAGTAAAACGGAAGTGTGTGGTAGCCATTATTGTGGTCGCAAACGAAAACGTTTTCACGTAAAACAAACTCTTTCCTCGTATTTCTAAATAAAGTTATTACAAAACTCGTAAAATTGAAATTATTATCTCAATCTCTTAACTGCTAACCGTTAGGGCGTTTTGCCGGTGCGTGTGAAAACGCCCTTAGGCCAACTCGATTTCGAATGTTAACGAGAAATAAGTTATCGTCCTTGTCTCTGTGTTCTTATTAAAACATAAGTACATTTTATAATAATTAAAAATCCCACCTTATAATGACATTTTTGCTTTAATTTAATTAAAAATATAGTTTAAAGGATGAGAATTGTGAACGAGTCGTTAAGTGTCGCTATCACAAGATTGTCTTTATCGTTGCCGCCATGTTTTGATTTCTGTGGACAGGGCTTGAAATTCAAATTTTTCATGGAGGGGAGCGTCCCCTCCTATGTTTGTAAATGGAGGGGAGTTAAAACTCTTTGGGATGGAGGCAATAAATTACGTGCAAGTGATTTTTCAACACATTTTAAGTTTTGTGCATAAATGTGTTAAAAATAATAAAATACCAAAAACTCAGTCAAAAAATAAATGTAATAAATTCTTATATTTCAATAAACAAAAAATTAAATACTACTAAAATACCGATATATGAAAACGGATTTTAGTGTGTTTTGGTATTTAGCAATCTCTGGGCATGATTTTGAAGCATCATCTAAACATAATGCAATCTAAAGTAGGGAATGAGCATTGTCCAAGTGTTGTCAGGTACATGCAACAATCTGTTTGGGAAGAAACTGCTTTCATTTGGGATGTCTAAGTTTATCTACCAGTGGTAGTCACGTTATATTAAAATTACCGTTTAAGCTAAAACTTGATCTGTATTGGTACATAACGACCAACACCACCTAAAAGATAAGGCCTGGGCGCTGAAACGTCGTTACATTGTTACATCATCTCAGTAGGGAAACTTCAGGGTTTATTATTGGTGGAAATACGAATAACAATTCCCTAATGAGGTGATGTAACAATGTAATGACGTTTCAGCGCCCAGGCCTTGTCTTTAGGTGGTGTTGTAAGGACCCGTCGACACTCATTGTTGTAATAAATTTCTGCACACTATCGGAAGCTGTAAAATCCTTTTTTGAACCACCCTGTGTTTCGCATTATCTAATGCAGGAATTCATGACAACCTCACAACAAAAGAGATTTAATATAATTTAGTAAGTAGATTGAATAAAAAACTTTTGGTGATGGTTTTTCTATCGAAATATGGAAGGAAAAATTCTGCGACCTGGATTCGAACCAGGAACCTCCACTGTCATGGTCGACGCCTCTACCAATTGGGCTATCGAGGTTCATGTTTCGAATCCAGGTCGTAGAATTTTTCCTTCCATTTTTCGATAGAAACATCATTACCTGATGTGTTTGGAGATCCATCTCCAGTATTTAATTATTAATATTATTATTATTTATCTGTGAGTTCATAAAACTTTTGGTGCTTGTAATCTAATATATTTTAAATTTTTTTCTAGATTCTTCAAGGTTTAAAGCGAGGACAGAACTGTCTCCTGGAAAGCCCCACTGGAAGCGGAAAGACTCTCGCTCTGCTCTGCGCATGCCTGGCGTGGCGAAGAAACGAGTGCAGTAAGTGCTCATATCGTTTCCTTGTAAAGATTCATTCACTTTTATCTTTTGTTTCCTGTAATACTATTTGAATGCGGCATCATATGCATTATGTGATCAAAAGTTGACATTGCAACCGTGATTTGACGAACCTCCCTTACTTTTATTATGGCCTCTACTCTCCGAGGAAGACTTTCCGCCAGATTTTCATAAACAGCTTCAGCAATTTTCTTCTATTCTTTTCCAAGATCTTTGATGCTCGTTCCATTTCAGCTCATAGATAGTCATTTAGATTTATATCGGGACTCTGTGCAGGCCATTCCATTTCTTCAACATTCCTATCTTCTCAAACCATTCCTAGCTTTGTGACGAGGAGCATCGTCATGCTGGTTCAGGGAGGTCAGACCGTTGCCACAATGTAAGAGATTCATATAAGACCTGATTCCTTTGTTCCATGGTCCGGTGAGCTGTATACCATTCAAAATATCTGTTTTGCATTGATTTCGCTTATGATTGATTCCGCTTATGAGCTGCAGCACAGCCACGGGACCTGGGCTCGTAAATTCCAGACAAATGGTCATTGTACTGGCAGTATTTGAAGTGGTATTTCGAAACCGAAGTGTCCAAAGGACTAGTACGGCGATCAGTTGACAGTTTTTTCATTTACACAGTAGAACTGGGAGGGTATGTGCTGAATGACAGAAATCTTGCGTAAAAACTTATTGCATAGCTGAGTTCTGTTGAGCATCCCTGCTGCACCAATATGAATCATAGGTGAGTCCAGTAAAACACGTTTCTTCTTTTACTTTATGGCACACAACATTGTTTTGGAAGGGTGTCAGAAAACTTTTAATCGCATAGTGTAAATGAGGGTGGGTTTTGTTTGATGGCGTTATCGACTAACAGTGGGGGCTGGAATACTTTATTTAGAAACCTTAACTTTCCAGTTGATGTTTGGAGTAAAGAAGATCTATTTTGCGTATTTCTAAGCTAATGCATAAACCAAGTCTGGAACTGCTGTCTTTAAATTTTGCAATTTCTGTTCAACTTAGTATGCAACTCAATGGGATTCGACATGGCAACACGACATTCACATGCTGCTTCTACTTTGTTAATGAATTTTAAATGACGAACGTACATTGTAATCCATTTCGAAAATTGCCATTTTTAACATGTCGGTTTTTACCGCTCTTATCATCAACTCATTCAAATGTAGAAACTGCTCCTCGTAATGTTGTCTGCAATTTCAAAGTTTTGGAATTCATTGCGGGTTTTTTTTTAATGTTTTCCCTACAAAAGAAACCGAATTAAAGGCAGGGCATGCATACATAACACGTTTCTTGGAGCCAACTTTTTTTTTATGCAAATGATTGCGTTTTGAGCGGGTTGCTGTTGAAGTGAGAATGGCATGAAGTCGTGTTGTGAAAATATAAATTTGAAACGGAGAGTTGACATGATGAGGGGTCTGGAGGTGGTGGTGGTGGTGGAACTAGAAGCTTTCGGGGACGAGCAGTTGTTGTTTTTTTTGGTTTTTTTTGTATGAATGTTTGCTCGTAATTCAAGAAATTAAAAGAGGAGATGAGGAGAACAAGGAGTTTTTTTTAGCGTTGCTTCTTTTAATTTATTTATTAACCTCCTGTGCAACACCTGGCTCTTGGCGGCATCTCCCACGTTTCTGGTGTCGGTCGTTTCCGTGTGAATATATGCAAATAAAGCTGAATGTGGATTTTAACGCTTACTTATCACACTTGTTGAAAGACTTTAGGGCCGCTTATATATAAGCTTTTACGGCTTTTATAAGAATTTGTTTTCGCATAGAGTTAACGAGATTGTAGCTTCAGCTATTCTTGATCCTGGTTGACGAGAATACGACTTACAGAAAAAAAAAGTACGAGAATACGACTTATATGTTGCTTACGTAAAATTTTTGTCCATTATTGACCACACATCTTAAGTCTTTCTAAAAGAAAATTAAAAGTGTTTTCCTGAATTAGGGATACAAACCTGCTCACCAAGTCTTCTGAACGTCTATTATTCTAAACAGCTCCATAAACCATTAAAGCAGATGCGCTACTCTGTGACGAATCTTTGGCTGGAAATTAATCTTCAGACCCGTATCACGCGTTCATTGTCTCAGTAAATCTTAACTAGTCAGAAAATATGTTGCTGTGCCAAAATATAACCGTTGTTACTCGTTCCTCCTTTTTAATTAGTCTTACATTAAAGAGGTTGCTCCTCCTAACTAATAACCAAAGCTAATGGTGTTACTGCTGTTCGGTGAATCCGGATTTGGTTCTCTGGCGGCGAATGCACGAAATAAGCACGGGTTAAATTGCTAGGAATGTTGGTACTAGCTATTGCTATAGTTTCACTGTTACACCGACTTTATGGTCGTTCCTTGTAAGGCAGGCGACCGTTTAAATGGTTTATCTTAATAGATATCATGAGTTGAAGGTTCAGTTTGATTTTCTGTTGAATTATGGGATATCTACCATCGTTTAGAAGACCATTTAAGGCGGAGAGCATGTGGAAGAACGGAACGTGTGCACATCGTTTTTCTTTCATATGAGTATTATCTGTGACAAATAGAAACATCCATGCTCAGAACGGGATTGGAGTCCTCGATCAGACGGACTAGAGGACTGGAAGAGAGGTTTGGTCATTAATACGGCTAAACCTTGATTTACAGCGTATAAATTAATAAACACTCACGGGGTCATCCAAGTAGGGTAGTACGATCTAAGGAACCATAACTGATTTAATGGCTAACTCACGGGGTCGTTTCATGATGGATGTTTTTTTTTACAGTAACCAGACTACTTTAAGAAGAGAAATGGAATCTTGGAAGTTGGGATGTTACTGTTTGGAATATGGCGAAGACCCACCTGATTAGAGATCACTAGGCGACAGAAAGTGCTGCAAAAATTACCCGATGCTCATTCCAAGGAGCACTATTCCGTAAGGCTTTGCAAGCTCGTTTGAAGCTATACCTCTATAAAATTTACATTGTTTATGAACTGGAAAATGACGGCCAGCCGCAACGTTTTCCGTTTGCAGTAGTAATGTTTGACACAATCGACAATGCCACTGCTTTCCTTTCCAAAGATTGTTTTTAGTGATGAGGCATCCCTGCATGTCTGGATAAGTTAATAGACACAATTGTAAGATGTGGAGATCGGAAAATCCACGTCTTACACACGAACATAGCGCGACAGCGAGAAAGTGAACGTATGGTGAACGGAGGTGATAAGACCGTTCTTCTTCGCTGAAAAAAAAAAATGGCGCATTATCTAATCATGGATGAAAACCAGCAGGACGGCGCACCACCCCATTGGGGACTTCTCGTTCGGGAGACCCGATCACTATTTCCCAGATAGATGGATAGACGTGATGGCTTGATCTCTTGGCCTTCACATGAATCTGATATGACCCCTCAATGGGGTGTATGTTTAGGTAAGGTGTATAGCAAGAAGGTACTGTAAATGACTTCCCTGAACTGTGTCGGCGAATCATTCAAGCCATATCATCCTCAACCAGGAGATGCTCAATAACACTTGTAGAGCGATCGAGTACACCTAGATATTTTACGGGCCACAAAAGGAGCTGATATCGAGGTGAACTGATTCGTAGTGAAATGACTATGGCCCGAATTCAAAATGAGCGCTTATGGTCTTGCTCCTGCTCAAAACTATTGAGTACAAATTCAACAAAAAATTGATCCCCCGAGGAGGATATAGAAAAGTAGCGGAAGCCTTGCGGTCATCTATTTTTTACCTCTTTATCTGCACTTTTTAACCCCCCCCCCCTCAAGTTTTTAATCAAAAAGGTAATTTTCCCGAACATAAATTTAGAAAATGTAAAAGAGCTCGCCTTTCTCATCATTTTCGATTGAATGACATATCACATGCCATATGTTGCCATACTTCTAAAGACCAAGTGAGTGCTACCCCCACAACTCCGATCCCACTAGAAAAATTTGGCCTAAACTTAAACTTCATAGTAATGTAGATCTTGCCTAGAGGAATCTGCATACTGATCTGCGTACCTAAATGCTATATAGTTCTTTTGTCTCCCACCCCCGTAATTCCGACCCTAGTGCACCAATCCAAAGCAGACTAAATAGTGAAAGTGTACATGCCCGTAGTAAGCTTCATTCCGAATTTCAACCTTCTACTTCAAAGAATACTTATGAAGAGGACAGACGGACTTTGTAGAATCAATAAGTAGCTCCATTCTTCTGGTACTTAATAATATGGAATTTGTATTCAACAATGGTTTTGAGCAAGAGCAATAGCATTAGCGCTCATTCTGAATTCAGGCCTAAATACGTGATGTCTGCTTCAAAACAAGAAATAGAATACAGCAACAATTCACTCTGTAACATGCATATCACCTTCCACGTTAATTAAGGTATCTATTGTTACAGTGAAAAAGGTTGAATACACAACACGTCATCTCTCTTAATCTACATAATAATCTTGTAAGTACTTGGGAGGTCCGCGTTGACGTTATTCAAATAATAAAATTCTCACTTTCGGTTGTTCCAGTGAAAGCTCGGGAGTAACTTCGGAAGCGTCTTTAGTGGCAGAAGAAATTTTGCAGCTCTTTAAAATTCCACTTCGAATTTGTAAATCAGACCAATCCTTGGATTTTTTCTACGACGTAATTGATTTACATGTCGTTTTAGAATTTGTCCGGATCGGAGTCTTATTGATACATTACTTTACCAAATCTATTAATCACGATACTCAGCAACCATCTTTGTTCTTGATTATAAACTGAAACAAACACGAAATCGTCAAATGAAAATCATATTTTTTCCTTCTCATTGGTAGGAACTAGTCGAGAAATATTTGTATGTAATTTTCTACCCATTAACATTTCAGAAGGTGATTTTCCAGTCACTTGATTAGGGGAAATACGAAGACCCAGAAGAATACGAGGTAAACGTGTAGACCATTCTCCAAGAACATTTTTATTAATAATTTCTTAATTGTTTGTACTTGCCTTTCTGCTGCTCCGTTCGAACGAGGGTGATAAGGAGCGCTAAAAATAAATTTAATAAATAATTTTTTTTAATGTGGCAGTTTTGAACCTCACAGAAGAAAAAGCTGTACCATTTATCTGAGACTGAAACTTTGGGGATTCTGTGCGTAGCGAAAATTTTCCTCAGCAGTTCTAAAGCACTTTTATAACAATTATAGCGAAAAACTTTTAAATTCGAAAAGGTTTGCGTTCGAATATGAGGGATGAATTTGAAAATTATTACGTTTCATTTACATAATATTTAAATTTAACAAACTATCTTTTCCTGTATGCTATAAAATGTACTTTGAATTAGCTTTTATTTATAGGAAATTAAAGTATGTTAAAAAATATTTTTTGACTGAACGGAAGTGACGTCACGAAACTTTAAAGCGCTATACCTTTTTAATGGAGCCTCAGGTCGAAAAACGCGACTAGACTTTTTTGCTCAGAATTTTACCCTCTATCTGCCTTTTCATTTTGGCACGACCATTTAGAATCACCCTGTATGTATATATAACAATTTTTAATTCAGGCTATTTGGAGAAAGAATCAACTAAAGCCAAAAACATTTTTCCTTGAAATGGACCAGCAAAATCAATATGAATACGAGTCCAAGTTGTCTTATCCATTTCCCAAAGATAAAATTGTATTGATTATTTTGAATATATTGATAAGAAGAAGTCTTTTACTCTGGTTGCGATTGCAATGTCGAGCTTAGGCCATCAGAAGTAACGACGAACTATTGCTTTAGATACGACAATACCTTGATAAACCGAGTGGAAGCAAATACAAAATCTTTTTCTGTAAACTTGAAGGTATTATCACTGTTTCCCCATAGAAGACAATTTTTACATATTGAAATCTCGTTTCTCCGTCAAAAGTAAGGTTTGAATTCATCATAAGGACAATTTTTTCTGGCCAACAAGTTAAAGACCAACGATTAACTTCTTGAAGTATGAATTTTTTTTCCTCTTTCTTCTGCAATTTTAAACTAGATACTAAAGGTAAAGTTTCAGTATCAAGAAAAAAAATATCTGCATATGGTATTATTTCAGGCTATCTTCATTTTTCATTTCTCTTCCTTCTTGTGGATTAGATTATAATTTATTGCGATAAAGTTAGTGTCCATTGCAGCATTCTACATGACAGAACTGAAAGTATTGGTTTGGAAGGGTTCAAATGTCCAAGTAAAAGTTTATAGTCTGTAACAATTGTAAATTTTCTTTCAGCAACTTAAAGATGAAATTTTGTGACATCAACCTTATAGCTAATGTTTCTTTATCTAGCTCAGAATAATTACGTTCAGTAGAATTTAATGCCATGGAAGCATAAGCGATTGGAATCTCGTCTTTTCCAATTTTATTGTTAAAGAATTGCTCTGATATCACAGGAAGAACAATCGCATGTTAAATAAAGTGGTTTAGAAGGATCATAATGCGTCAATCCTTTACTAGAAATTATAATATCTCTTCACTAGGAAGTATTTATAAATTGTATAAACAAAATTATATCGTTTAATTAAAAAAGTTACTTTCATTATCATTTTTATTTATTCATTTTAATTTTAATTAATTTTTACATAAAATGAAGTTGTGTGTTTATATCGCATGTTCATTCAAGTAAAAATTACTAGAAAGTAGTTATTTATTTTAGCTTGTATGAAAACTTTTTTATGTTCTTTCGACCATCGCCATGTGGATGTTTTTGTTAAAGAAGTGTATGAAGAGGTTCTAAAATTTTAGCTCTTTCTTTGATAAATCGTGCATAGAAATTGTAAAGTCCAAGAAACGCTTGCAGTTCTCTCTTGTTTGTGGGAATGATTTGGTCCAGGGATGTTTTATTCAATGGATAGAGTGGATATGCAAATAGTCTGCTGTTCCAAAACCAAACACTTGACATCATTGTAAAAAGACGGAGTGAGGACTCGATGTTTTTGCCTGCATATCATACGCAACTAAACTCCTTCAACTTTGAATCTTACTGGGCTACTTACGTTTCTGGCCAACGCTATACGCAACTAAACTCCTTCAAATTTTCTTGCTTGATTTAACGTTGTTGGAAGTAACGTTGTTGATTTATGGATATATTACAAATTATATTTTTTTGTGTGTTTCTTTAGAGATTCGCCATTTTGTTCTGTCATTTTAATTTTGGACACCAATGGTAAGGGTTGGAGTAGGTTTCTAAATTTTTCCTCTGAAAAAAAAATGACTTGCACAGCTTGTTACGCTAGATTCTGAGATTAGGATGCTGAAACTGAAGCGAAATTATTGTTAAAAATTAGCTGCAGTAGCTTTTGTAAATGTTAAGCCATTTAAGTGGATGCTTAATCCACTCGTTATGTCGATCCATTGGCGCTTTCTTTATTTGCTGAGACTGGAAACAGATGCTCTTGTTGGGGTTGTAAGGTTCAAAACGACGACGCGGTGTTGGCATTGCATGCAAATGGCCGAGTTCAGTGTAACGAGATGTGTTAATAAACCCAAAGTTTCCGTCTTCTTGCCTCTTTTTTTTATTTTATTTTAAATTTAATTCTTCTGTGGGAAGAAATATTAAAAAGAAACGTAATTATATATTAAAAAAAATGTACATGTGTTAAGGTTGTAAATAATGTTGAGTTTAATGTTTGTCGTAAAAGCGCCGAGCATTTTTTTTTTTCTTTTTGTGTTTGCGAGTCAAAAGAATGTTGATATGGCCACACAAAATATACGACTATTGGAGCAACATTTAACGAAGACTACTGTTCTACTTGGTCTCATTAATTGGGGGTATTGGCTTTTGTTCGCTCGCTTTGATAATGCTTCCCGATTCCCACAGCATACAGGTGAAGGGAAGGGGATAAAGGGTATATACATATGACGACGTTTCTGCTTCGGTGAACGAGAAAGTTGAAAATTAAAAAAATATATGAAATTTAAGAAAATAAAAAAGATAGAAAGCGAGGAAAGGTGACGTCTCATTTCCATTTTCGGAAGATTTTATGGTTTTTGCCACGACGCGTTTTATGCAACCCTGTAATTGGTGGTTTCTCCATTTGTCCCAGGGGCGGATGGAGGAGGCCTTTTTTTCTCTCTTTAACTTTCTTTTTAAATTTCTTTTGTAAAAATTATTCGTCCTCGTCTTTATTTATTTTTTTTTTAATAATTTTTAACAGCTCTGGTGTTGATTTTATAATTGCGCATTCGCGGCTCTTGTGTGAAAAGAATCGGGGGAGGCAAGGAGTTCTGGTGGCTTTCAGCGTTTATCTCCTCGTCTTGGGAATTTTATTTCTTTTGTACTGTCTTCTACTGAGAATTTAGTCATTACTACTATGCTATGGTATAAAAATAGGACGCTTCATCTTCTGTTTAAATGAAAGGATTGCTACTTTCATCATTGAGGAGAAAGCGAAAATGGTTATTTGGTATTAATCGAGCAAGCGTTTTCGAATTTCAAAGAAGTCAGTTTCTTACGTAATCACTTAAACGGGGAAGAATTGTAAGCATTTCTATTTATTTCATTTCCGGGACGACTTCATTACAGAATGAGAAAAGGTGCAACTACAGGTTTTAAACAAGTATGTTTTTCAGGACTGTTGTTTTCCAGCGCGAAAGACTATTTTATATCTTCTTCGAGGTTTCTTTTCAGGTTGGTTTACAGAAGAACCCAACTGTTGTTTTATAAAATAAAAAAACAGCAACAATAAAAAAACAAAGAAAATACTTTTTTCCACATAGAAGTTTTAATACAGCTCGTATGCATATTTCGAAAACAAGGTCCTCTAAATCACCATGATAAAACAACAGATGCTTACAATGTTACAATATTCAGTGAAAAAACTTTTTCTTTATTTTTTTTATTTTTTCATTGAGTTGTTTACTTTCTATTCTTATTGAAATAAATGGAGAATTAATTGAGTTCGAAAATCTTCAATTTGGATTTTACAAATTTATTTAAATTTTTTTTTTCAACTTCTGATGTAAAGATAGAACATCACTGAGAAGGTTCGTCAGCAACAGACAGTGTGTAAATCAAAAATATGACTGTTTTCAAGAAAACGGAGACATTTATTAACAAGAAAACACCATCACATTACATTGGAATCCTAAGTGGTCTTCAGATGTCATTTGTTTAGTAATGTCCTGCAATCAAGATCAAGACTTTGATAGAAAATCGCTTCTAACAACAATTTGGTGACTTTAAATTAATTTTATTATTTATTTAATTTTCTTTAATTGTTTACATATTACTTCAGAGGTTAAATAATAAACAAAATACTTCATATTTACATTTTGTATTATACTTCCAGATTGTCACGCAGTTTTTTTTTATTTGTTTTTTTTTAAGATTCTGGTAATATTATTCTTGTTTGTGAAATACAACTCTTTTCCAAAAAATGATAATATCGCTATTTTACGTTCTGAAGTTAAATTTGAGAGGAGAGTAATCAACGAACTTTTGTAATTACACGTTTAGACTTTTTCCCCTGGATGATGTACTTATTCTTCTCAAAAAGAACATTAATTTTTTTCAAAAATTAAAATTAACATTAAACAAATTGAATAGGACAAATAATTGAATATTCCCAATATAGAGACAAAAATTAGAATAAATACAAAAAAAAAGATACACAAATTACTTCAATTAAAAACAATTCATCAAATTAATACTTAATAGCGTCGCCTTTGACTTTAATTACAACACTTGGCCTATTTGGGCTTACTATTGACCAACTTATCACGTTATTCACATATTAGACCAAACATGATTGACTGCTGAAATCAACTCCTGCTCAGTTTGTGGGGGTCTTTGCTGAAGCCTAGCCTTCATCTCCTTCCATAAATTTACTTCGTTGGATTAATATCTGTTAATTAGTTCCGTGGTAACACATATTTCGTCGTTGTAGCCATTCTTTCATAAATTTAGTAGTATGACTAGATGCACCATCCTGCTGGAACAGAAAGGAATCGTATTACAGATCTTCAGATGATGGGATCATGAAATTATGAAGTATTTCTTGATAGAATTCAGCAGTATTTACTAGACCATTCAGGACGCATAACTTTGTACTCTCATCTGATGACAGGCATCCCCATGCCATTGTTGAAGTAGCAAATTCAATGGGTCTTGAGGCAGTTCCTATTGCAAGCTTCTTGTGTCCGTCTCCACATGCGTGGTCTTTGGTTACCAAAATACAAGGAGAACACCTCTTCGTTACTAAATAGGATGTTAGTCCAGTCACCTTGTCTCCATGCAACTCTCACTTTACAGGGGCTCGTCTTTGCTTCAAACTCATCAGGGGTTTAATTTTGGGAATCCTGGATGTGAAACTCGGATATGTGTAGTCGTCTGTTTGTAGTTCTGTTGACACGGTTACACTTTTTCCACTCACAATGAATAGATTTAACACTTTTGAAACTGTGTTTCTTCACAATGATATTCAGTTGACTGTCCGTCCTCTCACTAATCTTGCATTTACGTCACCTCTCTTCCGATTTCGTGTAAAAGTTGGATCTTCCTTTGCCATCGTATACACTATGAGCTCTTCTTGATTTTCGCAATTTCTGCATGAAGTGCTCATAAACTTTTTCCAGTGCCATAAAGATCGTATATTGTTCGCTTTGTGAGATATGATGCACGTCCAATTTCCAACCCTTGTTGTTCAGCCTATGCTACGAAAACTTGATACTTTTTATTGAGATAAGTAGATTATAAAATTTTTTTTGGCAAGGAGTTGTAATTGCAATTGTTAATCCAATGTTTTGTTTACATATATATCCAATTGTTTTTAGTCGAGTGCAATTAAACTTTGCTTGTTTAAAATTACTCTAAATTACTCAACTTTTGTATCGAATGATTAGAATTTTTTAATATTTTTATGGCATGTAATAAAGAAATTTTCTTAATTTAATGAAAGAAGTAAAAGCAAAAATAAAAATTTATTCTTTCCTTTGCCGTCGTGTTTAAATTTAATGTAGCGTTTGTCACTTAAGAGAACCCCCGTTGAATTGAGATCGCATAAAATGTTGTGATGACATTGAAAAAAAGTTGTTGGATTTTTTATTTTTATTATTTCTCTTAATGAAAGCAGTGAAGGAGAGAAAAACTTTTATTAGCCCTAGCGAATGCAAAGAATTCTTGCAGGTGATAAATAAACAACAGGAACTCCCAGACAGATTTGTAGGAATCGCTTTACCCCTTTCGTTTGGATTTCAGATTTCTCGATTTTTGTTTTTGCTTTTCACTATTTTTTTCTCTAAAATTTAGAAAAGATTCTAGTCAAGTAAGATGGTTAAAAACTACCCCCGCGTAGTAAAATGACTTAACTATTCTCGTTATTTTAATTTTTTGACGCGTTTATGCAGTCAAATGTGTTAATTAAGAAAAAAGATGTTTTATATTTTACAAAAAAGTTTTTTGGCCTCATAAATTGTAAAAAAAAAAAAATATCCAAGGTGAATCTAAAATGAGGAACGAACTGCGGGGGCTAGTTTCCCATACAAAGACAAGTAACAAAGGTCATATTAGCATATGACGGAAGTGCTTGGTTGACGAGTTATTTCACTAAAAAGACACAAAGCCAGAACTAAACGTTCGAAATGTCCTCCGCCTGCGTCGACGCACGCATGGACACGACGGACTATGGACCGTTGCTGATGGCTTCACAGTCGTCTACAATATTTTGATATAGCATTTCCACTTTTGCACTTATCGGGGGCTTTGAGATAACCCCACAGATAGAAGTCCAGCGGATTGAGATCTGGCGCTCGTGCAGGCGATGGAATTGGTCCATTCTTATTTCCCCATCGGACGTCCTAGATATTAGTGTGTGTCTCACCACTGTGGCTGAAATGTGCGGGAGCGGCATCATGCATAAACCATATTCTTACTCTAACGTTCAGGGGCCTTTTGTCGAGAAGATTCTCGAAGCGTATTAATGATGAAGGTCCTATATACGTCGCCAGTAAGATGTATTGGTATTGTGTATGGCACTAACCTACCACACCAGTTCACGCATTGATCTCGACTGCTTCTGGTGTCCAGTCATCACTGTACCGCGTGAATTTTCCACGCCCACTGATGTTGATTGTTTAAATTAGTGACACACAGTAGTATAGCTTTGTGCCTTTGTATGGGAAAAACTCGTCAACCGTTGTTGATATGACCTTTTTTTTACTTGTTTTTGTATAGGGAAACCAGCCCCCGCAGTTTATACGCCTATTTTAGATTCATCCTGTATAGGCTACGGTCAAAAATGTTCACCAAGACCTGGGTTGTACATAAAATCCCTGGCAATAATATCAGTGAAAACTGAACAAGATGTAAACCATTTGTTTGTCGTAAATGCCATTCTCTCGCCTTAAGCCACATCCACGTTCAAGTCTCTTACTGGAAAAGGATGTAGCGTGACTTCACATTACCTGAATCAGGGATTGCATTGGCCTACGAAGTCTTCTTTGTACCAGACAAGATGATATTTTGACAGTGGGAAATGATGACGAACTCTTGGCTTATGGCTGATTCTACCTTGTAAGCGAGAACACACCTTCCTGGATTCGCTGCTATGTTATGCCACTGTTGACGAACCAACGTGGTTTACGCTCCTCTAGCTATCAGAAATTCTACTTTCGGATTGTTGATTTGGGTAGGTTCGACTGCACCGTATGATATGAACTGCTGAATTGTTTTGGCCGCTGAGCTGTTTGGACGATGGTGGCTTCAGTTGTACGAGAGATACCAGTTTCTTTAATCTGTGGAATGTATGAAACAGCACACTGTACGGGTGACGGTTTCAAATGACCATTAATTTTGTTTCTGTATCAAAGTGTTTGCACTGCTCTGAAGGACTAGGAGTCTAACGGTGGTATTGGATTATGACGGCTCTCAGTAACCGCCCACTAGTTGTAATAGAAAGAAGTATCCTGGACAAAACCGTTCCGTTTATTATTCAGCATTGACATTTTTCGTTGAATTATATCTGGCTTACAATTAAAATAAGAAAATGAAGATTTGCAAATCTCAAGAAAAACTTTTTTTTTAAGTGATTTACAGTTCCTTTGAAACAGTTCTTGTACAAATACTCTGTCCAACTGTTTGTTTGTCTCGATCATCCCTCTTTGCTTGGTGCCAGAAGTTTGAAGGAGGGCGAAAACCCACCGGCAATGAACCTCATAAGGCAAGGCCAGCAACTGTTGTCAATGATGGCATCATCGCACGAACAAATGAGCTGATAAGGGACAACAGGCGGATTCATGTCCGAGAATTGGCTTTAGTACTGAACATCAGCACTGGCAGTGTGGAGACCGTCATCCATGATAAGCTGAAATTCAACAAGACCTATGCCAGATGGGTCCCTAAGCAACTCTCCAAAGATCACAAAATTACCTGGGTGGAAATCTGTTCCATTCTGCTGCAGCAATATGACAGGGAAGGTGAAAGCTTCCTAAGGCGTGTTGTGACCACCGACGAGACATGGTTTTATCACCATACTCTTGAAAGCAAGCGTGCGAACATGGAGTGGCGACACACTGACTCACCACGATTCAAGAAATTCAAGATGACACCGTCGGCAACGAAAGTGATGGCGACTGTATTTTGGGACATTCATGTCGATTTTCTGGAAGAACGTCGAACCATAAAGTAGAGGAATTAAAAATGTATTATACTCGTAAACGTATTATTAAGCAGAAGAAGCAAGAATTTCGCTTCCAAATCAAGTTTATATACAAGTGTGAAAGCACACAAGGAGGATTTATCAGTTACAATAATTTGTACTGTGGAATAAAAATACCATAATAAAAAAATAAATTGTACCATGGAGTATTTTTATTCCATGTTTGTACGTATAATTTGATGACACGTATGTTAGCCCAGTTTCTTAGTAATTTCTCAAAAAAATTGTTGTTAATTTCAGTATTAAAAATTCATATGAACTCATTGATAAAAATTTGCCATCTCTCGAAAAATGGGCCCAAGCCTCATCCAAGGTGACTGTGTTCTTCCATTTTTTCGCCTACCAAATAGCATTCATACAGTGTTCTGCTGTTGATCTTGGCCTTATGATGGCCTTCTATTTTCAAATCTTGACGAATGTTTACCGATCCAGTAGACATTCCAATCTTGCTTGGAATGGCCCGTTGTGTTGACGCGTTTTCCGTAAGGACTAACCTCTTCACAGTTCGAGTGTTAGCCTTTGTACAGGAAGAACGGAGATGTGCTTTTCGTTCTCTATAGTTAGTTTAGATCCATTTGTCTCCTATGTTTGATAGCTTTTGTTGTACCATTCTTGGAAATAATGAAACCTATTCCCTTTCACTGTTCTATTATTCTGGAAAAAGAGTAACCAGCGTCGGAAAGGGCTACGACGTAGCCCTCTCAGAACCATTCACTTTTTGAGGACTGTTTGGCAACAAAGTTGAAAATGAAGAAGGGGCTGAACTCAGGCAACACCTCCTAGACAGAAGGCCTGATAACGGTAACGTCATACATTGTTACATCATCATTGGTTGACCATATTTAGGGCTTCTTATTGGTAGAAATAGGATTAACAATGGTCGATTAATGATGGTGGTGTTGACTCGGGTGTAAAATTTCACTAGCCTTGTGCCACGACCTTCTAGAAACCACCAAGCCTGAACATTATGTCAATAATGTATTATTGAAGCACTAAGATGTGACGTTGAACTTATTTCTATAATAGCACCACTCACATCCAGCTAGATAAACAAGTCCTGACCAAATACCACCTATAATAAAAGTCTGAGCGCTGAAACGTCATACATTGTTACATCACCTCTTTAAAGGAGGCGTTGCCCTGATGCGGAAAAGTCATCTGCCATCTTAGTCCGAGTAACAATGTAACCTTCATGGTTACCATCATGTATTTTAACAATCAGTATGTTTTCGTTTGTTGAAAACAATGAAGGTTACATTGTTGTTTGGACTAAGATGGTCAGGTGTTTTTTTTTTTGGCTTCAGGGCCTGTTTATCTAGCTGGCCTTGAGCACCAGCAGACAACACCACCTATAAAGAAAGCCTCGGCACTGAAATGTCATACATTGTTGTGCGTCATCATAAGTGATCCAAATTTAGGACTTATTATTGGTAGAAATACGATTAACAAAGGACGACTTATGATGATGTAACAATGTATGACGTTTCAGTGCCGAGGCTTTTTTTATAGGAGGCGTTGCACTAGAACAACGCAACAATGTTTTATCTTTTGCATGTTCAGGCCTGGTAGTTTCTAGAAGGCCGTGCTCGTGCACTTTTCAATCCCGTGCTATGACGTTTTAATAATCGTCACCAAAAACATGAAACAACCGTCCGTATTCTAATTTTATTGTCACAATAAATAGAGAGTAACCTTTTCTCTATTTCCGTTTCGTTACCTTCGGCACACGCCCATATGATTATTGTTTCGTGCATACGCAATTGAGCAAGCGTTTGAGGAAAACAGGAGACAAAAGCACAACATTTGTATGTTTATCCGTATTGGTCAAATGCGCAAAAGAGAATCATCTGCTCTTTCTCGTTTCAACCTTGTCGGTGTGAAAAACCTTCCCTTTCCCATCGCTTATTTTTCTTTTCCTCAGAGACCTGTATACAGCAGACAGATATAAGTGAAATAGATCCTGTGAAAAAAAAGGTAAGGTGGGGGGGTGGGTTGGTGGTGATTAAGTTGGGGAGCCTGGCTAAAGGTGGGGAGGCTTCATCGGCCTGTGCGTGGGAGTCGCCGAGGTGTCATTCGTGCCGTCCTCCTGCTTTTTGCCAGCGTTGCGTGCCTCGTAAAACGTCGGAAAGGGAGACTGTCGCATTGAGCACCCGAGTCAAGGACCAGGTGGCGCTTCGTAAGAGTGGGATGGAGAGCCAACGACATGATGGACGAGATGACGCGACAGGGCCCCTTCGGAGGCAAAACACACACACACAACACCGACTCCAACTGCCACTGTCGTCATCGTTGCTTTTGCTTCTGCTGCTGCTGCTGTTGTTGTTGGGTGAGAGAGAGAAATGACGCTAATAAAAAAATAAATAAAAGGTAAAAGAAAAAAAGATATTACTAAAGAGGAGGACAGCGTAATGTACTGGAAGAAGGTCTGGGAGGATAGAGTGATTTAGAAAAAAAAATGAAATTATATGGATACGAAAAAAAAAAGTGAGCCCATTGTCGGGCATAAGTGAAGTGGCTCCAATGACAAGTATTGTCGACCATCAATAACGCCGGGATAAAAGGAAAGCAGAGTGCTGATAATACCTGGGAATGTCAGGCTTATTTATTTATTTGTTTATGTTGTTGTTGTCGCTATATTTTATGCGCGTGTCGTCGTCTGTTTGTAGGTGACTCGCACCGACTCTCGGTTTTCTCCTTGAAGGTTCCTCTGATGTATCGCTGTCGGTGGACGACAAACAAGGACAAAGGGAGAGAGGAAGGGAAAAAAATGCAGAGGACTGTTTTTGAGTGTGGACACACAGAGGTGACGTTGAAGTAGAAAGAGATAAATTGCGTTGCAGCTCATTTGCATTTTCTTGAGTAGCTGCGACGGAAGGTGGTTGTTAAGTTTTTGTTTGACATTGAGCGATCCCTATCTGCCGCAGAAGTCGATCTCTCATTAGCATAACCTGTGGTGGTATACAATTACTAACATTGCGTAACACTTTATTATTATTGTTATTATTATATTTTTTGTTATTATTATTGTTGCTCGCTGTTTTTTCAGTTCACACTCTCTCGAGAGATAATTGGCGCCTTTCCTAAGTGGACTTCACGCGTCGCTTTTCTTATGCATTTTCGTGTAAGGCGATTGGAGGGGGGGGTTAGTAATTATAATGTTTAATCATATTACATGTCTGCCTTCTCTAGTATGTTTTTTATATTTTATTTTGCTCCCAAGGATTGTTTTTTTTTGTTGTTGTTGTAAATATATAAATGATGATGGAATGAGAGAGGATGTGAAGAGGAAATGGTTTTCATAGCGAGTCCTGCGATGATGACAGAAGGAAAGCGGTGGGGAAGGAGGTGTTTCTTTCTCTCGCTGAAGTTCTCGTTTAATGAAGGTTGACAAGGCTCAAAACACCTCCTCTTCCTCGAGTGTACGTTAATCTAATGTGTGTTACTCATTTGAGTTCACACACAAGTTTTCTTTATCTCCTTGTCGATCTCGGTGGGGCAAGGGCAAGTGTTATTTGATATTTTCGGTTCAACCCAGGCTGGAAGCAATATAAGAAAATTTTTTCTGTTTTTATGGAATATTCTGCCTTATGAATAAAAGTATAATGTTAATAGTCAGTATTGCTTGAGGTCTATGTATTGCGATAAAGGATATAGAGGCGTTGAAATACACTTATTAGTAAAACCAGTTGAGAATAAATGGTGTATTGCATTGCCAGAAGGATGTTAATTAAAAAGCATCGTTACTGTATGTTCCGTCGCCAAGTATTTTTAGAATTTTTTGATTTAGACTCCCGGTTCGGAGAGGGCATCAAAATTAAGTAAACGTTATAATAGGCACACACGGAACATAGCCTAAAAATCCGACTCGAAGGACCAAAATCATTAACTTTAACCGCCGTGTTTAGCCATCTCATGTTTTTGCATAAAGCGTGGTATTTCTGTAAACGAAACGCATTAAACGCAACATTTTTTTTCTAAATAGAATAAATACCTTAAGACTGTGGATGGAAAGACTTATCAATAAGAGACACATGAATAAACCGCTTTTCCGCAAAGGTTTTACATGAATGTACATTATAACCTTTGTGGAAAAGCGGTTTGTTCTTGTGTCTCCTATTGATATGTTTTTTCCTGTCTAAGTAAAGAGTGTGCGCTATAGCTTTCTTGGCAACACAAGGAAAATTTTTTATGGTAACGAGGGTTATGTCTTGTAACGTGCCCTACATGAGCAGCTAATTCGAATGCGAAGAGTTTCAGTACAACTGTGAAACAGCAATGAGTGCGAAATATGAAACTGTTCGAAGCAGTTTTCTTGTGTTTGCATGCGAAAGGTCGGAAAATGTTGCAAGCAACCGCTGCACGCTACATGAAAAAAATCAATGGCATATGGAAGGAAGTGTGAAGCGTTTTCTAGACCACAAAAATGCCGATGGCCTACTGGAATGAGGCGTAACAAAAAAGACCACTAAACAACAGGACCAAACAGGTCGTAGTGACTTTCATGAAGAATCCGCGGAAAGGATAGGAAAACGGAGACGTATTGGTACTAAGACAATAAGTAGTGCTTGCGAGAGAAAAACAAAACCGCGGATTACGATGTAGAAACCTCTCCTATCTGAAACCATGTGAAGAAACGTCTCCAATGGGCATAAGAAAATATACACTGAAGAGCCAAAACATTATGACCACCTCCTCAATAACGCGTTGCGCCACCTTTGGCCTGCAAAACAGCTGCAACTCGCCTTGGAATGGATGCCAATGTTCTTGGAAGATGACTGGAGACAGATTGTACCAAATGTCTAAGCAGCGGTCACGCAAAGTCGAGATATTCCGACATGGTGATCTTTGAGCTCTGAGCTGCTGCTTCATGACATCCCAAATGTGCTCTATCGGGTTAAGATCTGGCGAGTTAGGTGGCCAGGGCATTAATTGGAATTCATCCTTATGCTCCTCGAACCACTCCAACACAATTCGAGCCTTGTGACATGGGGCGTTGTCCTGCTGGAAGATTCCATTTTCAGTTGGGAAGATTGACGCCATGTAAGGGTGCAACTGGTCCGCAATGATGTTCAGATAGTCCGGAGCTTTCATGATCCGTTCTACTACAACTATGGGCCCCAGAGACTCACATGAGAACGCCCCCCAAAAGCATAATTTCGCCACCACCAGCATGTGTATGGCCTACTGTACGGGGATGGGGGGGGGGGGAGCAACTGTTCGTTTGGAAGTCGGCGTACCCTGACACGACCATCGACGTGATGAATAATAAATCATGATTCATCCGACCAGGCAACTCTCTTCCACTAATCCATGGTCCAGTCTCGATGTTCCAGGGCCCAATGACGCTTGGTCAACAGAGGCACACGAATGGGACGTCTGGTGCGCAGTCCCATATCCAACAGCGTCCGCTGAACTGTGTTCCGAAACACTTGCACTTGGACCTGCATTGTCTTCGGCTGTCAGCTGAGCCGATCTTGCTTTACCAAGCTAGACAGTCTCCGACGTCCTTTTTCTTTGACGATGCGTAGGCGTCCAACACCTTGGCGTGTACTGCTGGTTTCACCGTCATTTATCCACTTTGCATATATACTAACAACGGCAGACCGTGAATAACCTACCAGTCGTGCAGTTTCAGAGATACTCGTTCTGAGTCTTCGGGCCATTACAATCTGCCCTCTATCAAATTCGCTTAGATCAGCAGCCTTTCCCATCACTTGCAAAATTAAGTGCAAGACTGATTCCTTACCTTCTCCAGCAGCAGTTAAATACCATTCCCATTTAATTAAGTGCCCTCCACGTGATCCAGACGAGTTCATTCACCAATGTGGTGATGGTCATAATGATTTGGCTCTTCGGTGTAGATCGTGATTGGGGCAGTGTTTTTTCGGATGAATCCTCGTTTTGGTCACGTTATTCCCCACGTCGAGCATGGTCATCCCCTGAAGGAAAACAGCTAGTTAAAATTTTATCAGTGAATTTAAAAAGACTGGAGAAAATCATGCCATCGAAGAATGACCTAGGGGAAACAACTCCAAGAGACAATTGCGTTTTGAAACTTATCAGTAAGAAAGATGCAGCCGAACATCTGGACTTGTGCATCTTGGAACGAGGAATACAAAAACTGTTGCATCAACTGATTTTTGAAGGAGAAGAGTATTATAAGGCAATCGGTTAAGAATTCTATAAAGCTAAAACAAAGCTAGTTTTAAAATGTCAAAAAAATTAACGAACTCTGGTGGCAAAGATCATCAAAAGCGGTCGCCAGAAGATTGGAAGAACGTTGTCTTCTCGGATGAATCCATTTGTTGTCAGTGGTTACGTGGTTATAGCTCGCGCAACGAAAGAAGGGGCCAATCAGATGTGTTCTCTTACATTGTCTAGCAGTTAACGAAGAATTTGGCGGACGAATCCAGCGATGAAGATAGCGATCTAGGCGTTCAACTATTGCCACAGTCTCTTTAGACTAGATTTTGCTTTTTACGAAAAACGGTCTTTTTAAAGGCCACAAAAACCTAGCTGAAAGAGAAAGAAAAGAGTTTACCAATGGGCTATACTTCATTGGAAGCCAGAAAAACTTAACCGATCAACTTGAGTCTGATTGGTTCTAGCGACTTTCGTGCAATAGCTTTAAATACGTCCCACATTGATTATAGAAGCTAATCCCCGTAAGACGTCCAATTTTCATGAAGATAGCTAGCGTAGAAGTAGAGTTTTTTAGCCCCTGTGTTGCGAACAAAACGTCTTAACATTTCAGAGTATTTTCTGGAGATGTACGTCATCTATTAAAAAACTTCCAAGAGCATTTTCGTCTTACTTTTCGAAACTATCCATCAAGTAGTGCCCAACATTTAATTTACACTGTTTATATTTACGAGGGGAGATCAAAAAGTAAGTTGCACTACTCGCCGCAGGAGCGCGCTGTGTGTCGCAATCTTGGGCAAAGCGGAGAAAGGGACATTAACTGCGCAGACGTCGGATAGGACGGTTGCTGTGGTTTCCCGTCGTGTTTTGTGTGACTAGCGGGCTAAAAGCAATGACGCGTCAACTGGATGTCCACTCCAAACTTGAGGTGCGAGTAGCAATCCGATTTCTATGGGCCAAACGGGTGAATTGCACGGACATTCATCGTGAAATCACTGCTGTATATGGAGAGCGTGCAATTTCCCGGTAAGGAATTGTAAAGTGGTGTCAACAATTTGAAGCAGGACGCACAGATATCACAGACGAAGATCGCGTAGGCAGTCTCGCAACGTCCCGTACCATTGCAAATGTTGACCGTGTGGATGCGATCATTAGAGAGAATCGGCGCATAAAACTGGTGGAAATTGCCAGCATGCTGAACATTTCGTAAGGCTGTCACCGTGTGGTTACAAAACGCTGGAAGAGATTTCTATGCATCCGGAATCGCAAAGTTGGTTGATCGTTCGGATAAGTGTTTAGGGTCTCTTGGGGACTATGTGGAAAAGTGAACCTACATTGTATGCTGCTATAGCCGTAATAAATGGCCATACCGTGTTACTTTTTGATCTCCCCTCGTAGTAATTTTGTCTGCGTACCTCTTTTATAAATTAAGTGCATTGGAGATATGGCGTGCTGTATGGTTTCCTCCGCGATATGGCATTTTTTTCTGTTAATAATGTGAACTTGTATGGCAATCATGGTTCCTTCAGGTACTCCAAAAAAACTCCCTTCACTCCACGTGCATCTGGTCGAGGTCGGAACGATGTACAGGGTGTTGCAGATAACTATAGGGCAGTATAACGGGAAGCCTACCCGCTCGATTACAGGGGCCGGCTCGACATCAAATGATAATTGGGTAATTTTATCAAAAACAAGACGGTTTTGACGTTCACCCACCCCCCTTCCCACCTGTGGAAACTGCTGGCTGCTGCAGGCCACTTTCATCTCCCTCCATTCTGCCAATCGACCGAGCCAGCCACTGCAATCGAGCGGGTAGGTTCCCGTTATACTACTCTATAGTTTCAGCGATGCCAGACCTGGGTTTTTCCACCCAGATCTAGTTTTTTTTTCTATCCCAGCGACATCTGCTGAGAAAATAAAAACCCAGAAAAAACCTAGACGGAAAAAACCCAAGTTCGGAAAGTCACTTTAGAAAACCATTCATATGTATATAAATGTAAAAATAAAGATTTATATATAAATGTATAAAAAATATATGTATATATAAACATCCCCTATTTAAATGTAAAAAGATGAAATATGTTAAATGTAAACATCTAAATGTTGGTTATGGTAAATCAAATAATTACAATTAAATTTATTGAACGAATAAACTAAAATATATCAAACCAGAAAATAATGAAACGCTTTTAAAAAGTCCTATACATGAACAAAAAATTAATAATATAAAAATTAATTTTATGCATGAAGTAAAAACCACACTGCCTTTTTAAAATGGGCTGTGCTCTCTGCTGACCTTGAGGTCATTCTCTTGGAGTTTTCACATTTGTATTACATTTGTATAAGAAACAAGTTTCTTTATTCTTTTTTAAAACTGTTTTATTTCGGTTTGAGGTTCTCCCTCTCCCCTTCCTCTAATGCAATATTGAGTTTTGTCTGGAGAGGTCGCTGAGATAGCTGGTGATGAAAACAAACCCAGATTTGGGTGGAAAAACTTATTTCCGCAATACTTCCGCTGGCAACGCTGTATAGTTATCTGCAACACCCTGTATACCATGGAGCATCTTTCCTAGCCATGATTGAAGCTTAGTGCATGATGTAGGAATGTTGTGTGTGTGTGTGGTCAGACAGACATGCAACAATGGCGATTCTGCAAATTGCTGCGCGCGCCGCACAGGGCTTTCGTTGGCGGTGTCCCTTCTCGCTGATACAGGCTTCCGACTATTTTCATTTGACTGACCCTCTGAAGCGTAAAGCGCAGAGTTTCCACACTATCTTAGCAAGAGGACCAAATGGCATGGAAATTACCAAATTTGTTAGTAAAATGCCAATTTGATAAGTGATATTCAGAATATTCCATTCTTCACCATCCTAATCACAGCATTTTATTCTATCACTCTTGTTAGCATTTAGCATTTTTTATTTCGTTAATTTTCATTTTATTTTCGACATGTCTCGAAGGGGGTCGGCTCAGTGTGCATTTGGACGAAATCTTGTTTTTACGGATAATTTTTTTCATTGCTTTATTATTATTTTTCTTTTCAATTTAACGCCGTTATCAGATGAGTGCGGGGGGGGGGGGGGGGGGATTTAATGAAATTCATGAAATTATACTCACTCGTTTGGAGTTATGTGCTAGTTGACTTCTTATTCGTCGTCATCGTCTTCATTAATCACTTTCAAGTGTCCTTGCAGATAGGAGTTAATAGTCCGTTTCTCAGGCTTCATCTCAAGAGGAGGAAGAGAAAAAAAAATGGCGGCCGACTTTTCACCGATTATATTTCAAACAAGAACATTAAAAAAAAAAGAGAGAGGACTAGTTTTATTCCATCGTTATTTATTTATTATTGTGTTTTTCCCATTTTTTAAAACTGAGTTTGTTTAACTGTCGAGGAATGGATTCCCTTCTACTCCTCCTCCCTGTCGGTCCTGTTTGATCTGCGAAAGGAGAAGAAGGTGAGCGCAACGGGGCGGATTAATAACGTCGGATTCCTCTTGAACCCCCCTCCTCTCTCTTTTGACTTTTTTTTTATTTGAACATGGTAACGTTTGATATTGTAAACATTTCGACTTTAAAAATGCGCTTGATGATTGTTCGAAATTAATTATGACCGCTCGTATAAGAGAAAGTGAAACCATGGAGACGAATCTACAGTTTAATATGATAAGGAATGGACACCATTCCTAGAAGGCAAATAATACATTAAAGAGAATATAACTAACTGAATTTCATCAATAATTCATCAATAAGCAATACATTACAGGACACAAGATAAATATTTCAAATGGTTCCTATGCAAAAATAATGAACGGACACTATCCAGGCGCGGGGAAAGTACTGTACTTGGCAAGGGTTCATTACCGGTATTTTTGCATAGCACCCATTTGAAATATTTATCTTGTTTCTTATAATGTACCGTTTGCTTTGTGATCGCAATATACACTACGAGCCACATTATTATGAGCACTTCTACTCAGCCGTCAGCAGCACGTAACCTATAAAAAAGGCGCGACTTGATGGGCATAAAAGGTTTGTATACTCTGCACACAAATATCGTTAAATGTCATGGATTAAACGAGCGATTTTTCACTTCTGCAAAAGTAAATGCTTTCGCCTTGAAGGTGTTAACATTTCCAAAACTGCGATTTATCAACTGTTTGCGAATAAACGGCGTAGAAACTGCAGAGCACCACGCGCCATTGATGTAAGAGGTGAACCTCGGTGCGAAGATGCGTGCAGGCCAGTCGACACGCTACAATTGAGCAAATGGGCGTCCAAATGACAGTAGAGCGAATCCTATTGCGTTTAGGCATTCGAGGCAGAAGGATGGTCAATGCTGACAAAGGTGCAGTTACAGAAACTGTTACAGTTGGCTCTGCAGCACAGGAATTGGACGTCTCGCATTAAGGGGTTGCCTTCTCCGATGCGTCACGATTTCTGTTCCATCCTGGATGGACGTGTCGCATTAAGCAGGAAACCTCCGAAAAGAATCACCCTGCAATCATTGTAGAAAGAGCTATAGTTTGAGGTATATTTTTTTCGCATTATTTATGTCTACTGATATCCCTGAAAGGCGTACACCCGATTTGGTTAGTGATCGTTGTAGATCAGGTTCACTTGTACTCCCTGGAGCGGAGGGGATATTCCAGCAGGACAATGCGGCGTGTCATGTGAACAGAATTGTCCGAGAATGGTTGAAGGAGGCGACAAAGACTTCCAAGTACTTACCCGCTTCCGTAATTCCTCAGACCCAAATCTATTATAGCACCTTTGGGATCACGGATCCTCCACCATGGCACGCTTCAGCAGCTAAAAATATCTTAAAGCTCCTTTAAAATGTTCTTGCGTATTTCTGTATCCTGATCTTTGATAATAAATAGCACTTGAACCTCATAACAGAAATGGCTCTATCCTTCATGATTTGCAACCTCACATCTATTTCTTTGAGAAGAGTCTTCTTAAATAAAGTGTTTTGTGGTAGTAACAAGCAGTCAATTAGAGTCTACAATGGTGACTATGCAAGGCAAAATTCGAGCAACATTGCTTTTGGAATTCAAACCGAGACACAATGCAACTGATGCATACATCAAAATGGATGTCAAACTTATGGACAGGATGTCGTGTTCAACAAAAATAGCTCGGTTTTGGTTTTCGAAATTTCCGGATATGGAGATGAATTCCTCGGAGATAATCCCCGCTCTTGATGAATGAAGACCCACTAAAGGACAATTGGATCAAGATTAGAGTTTTACTGAAGAGCAACTAAACAATTCCGAACTCCTAATAACTCTTTATATTGTAACCTATATTTCCCAATTATAATCTACACTTTCTCTAATTTATTATCTTAAATGTAATTTATTCCATCCGGAATGCAACTAAATAAAAAAATAAATAAAAAAATAAACAAAAAAAGTACTCATTGAAACTAATTCAAGCCAAACCTGTCATGGATTAGCCACGCAAGTTTGTGACAGAGGGAACTGTGCATAACCATCTTCGCATACTAAGAAAAATAAAAAAAATTGGATAAGTGAGATCCCATGCTCTGTAGCAGCGAATAAAGTGGAATGCCTGACCACTTGCTCTGCCTTGCTCCAACGTCATCACAGAAGAGCTACTGCTGGACCGAAAAAAAAATGAAAAGTGGGTCCTCACAATAACAACTATAACCTAATAATACCAAGACTGTATACTCCCATCGGATCTTTTGGTTTTACGGCTTGTTCACACTTAAACTGACTTCTAGAACTCTGAAACTTTGAGAAAAGTAAAGTTGTCAAACTCTAATTTCATGCGTTCACACTTGAACAACGATTTCGACACACTTAACTTTTGTCGATAAGCCTTATCGATTTCAGCGAACAACGATTTCGCCACACGATATTGTCATATACCGCCCTATTTCTCTGCATGGACTTCAAATCGTTCTACACCTTATCTTCGTACCATATTTTCAGCAAAGCTTTCGTTTCGCTTTCTGACTAATTTGCCCACTTTTTGGCAAGCCATTATGATCGAGAGAGTTTGAGTGGCGAGTAGAGGCGGGACTTACACTTGTGACGTCATGCTGACGTAGATCTGTAGAACTCTCTTCTAGAACTTTAAGTTGTAGAAAAGTCGCCATCTTGGTTCGAGTTCTACAAAATGAGTTCATGTGTGAACGCCGAAGTTTCTGAAAGTGGGTGGGTTTTCTACAACTCTGGTTTAAGTGTGAACAAGGCAGGAAGTGATGTCAAAAAGTTTTCTGCTTTGTGGTTTCTGCCGTTGTTTTAACGCATGTGGAATCCATGCCTTAATGTGACGTTTTCTGCTGGCCATTGAATCGCACAAGCAGCGAACATAACGGATGGTCGCAGAACTTAGCGCGTCATTATGACGTCAAAATACTCCAGCTAATGGGATTATCGCTTTGACAATTGGGTTCATGTGTCGTAAGCGGTGCGAGATATTTTTTTAACTGCATTAATTAAATTCATTTTATATCTCACGTTGTATTGTATGTAGTTAATTATTCAAAAAACGTCCATTTTACAATACCATGTTTTATTCAATTTGAATTAGTCGACTTACGTCCTCTCGGACATCTTCAGATTCGTTACTAATTCAAATTGAATAAAATATGGTATTGTAAAATGGACGTTTTTTGAATAATTAACTACATTAATATTTCGTTTTATTCATAATTTAGTTGAAGGGGGTTCATTATACCCGATTTAATTTAAACAAGGGGGGAAAACATTCTAAATTTCTCGAAAAAGTACACGCGGTTTAATTCAAACGTGATTTCGCGACCGTCCACTAGGTGGTTGTTCATTCGCAGATAGAAATCAGGAATCAAAGGAAACCGCGGAGTGTACAGATTTGTTGTTAATTAGGCTATGTCAAACATCAGGGATATGCTCTAACTGACTCATCAGAAATTCCTCCAAGAACAAGCAACCTGTCTTGGTAAATCGCAAAGGCCCACTACTGCTACGGGACAATGCAAGGGCGCACGCCGCTTTACAGACCTGTTCAAAGATTATACAGCTTTGCGTCATCCTTTTGTGGGAGAGATGTCAGATGAATACGATTATCATCTGTATAGATCATTGGATAATCCTAGGCGCACTCGAATCAGTTTAGAAATCGTCATATCCTAAACCAAAGGAGATTTCTATCAAAGATTTACAGTAGATTACCCACCGTTGGAGACATGTCATTGATGATGGGTTAAGGAGAAAGGTTTGTTTAATTTACAGGGCGCTGGCTGCAACGTCTTTATGGAGAGCACATTTCAGGCTACAAGACCGCTCGCTTATTTAATGAACATGATTATAAAAAATTATCCGTTTGTCGCTGCGTGGCTATCAGATAATCGCTTATGACATGAAGATGATAAAAATATTTAACCAAAACTTGCACTATAAACTTCAGGCCCCTCTTGTTAATCTGAAAGGTTTGTTTAGACGGGCGAATTAGTAGTTCGCATACATATTGATACTGTTAATCCATTTGAAGGCTCTTTAGTCACCGAGAATAATTTTATCTACGTGATATTCGTTAGTCATTTCCTTTTGCTATAATGAAGGTGTTTTGAATCACAACTAGAGAGAGAGAGAGAGAGAGAGAGAGAGTGTGTGTATATGAACAGGATAAGAAGGTAGGGAGTCTCTTTTTTTGCTCTCCTAATTAGGCCTATAACTCTATCCGCCGCATCCTTTATCACCATCGCCTCCCTTCCTTTGTTCATTCATTAGTCTTTATGCGGTTCAAGATGGTTTGGCAGTTTTTCTTTCTTGCGTTTAACCCGACGTGTCTGTTGAGATGATATGTGTGTATAGGGTTGTTTATGACTTCTGTGTATGATTGTGAGCGAGCGAAACTGTCGTTCCCCTGCTGGGCATCTGCGTTTGGGTTTTTAGCTTGTACTTTTTAATTATTGCCCCCGCCGTCGTCCCGATCGTTATTTCCCGGGAACAGAAGCTGGTTTGCTCGGAAACACTAGCGGCCTCGTTAAAAATTCACTGGAAATGGTGGACAAGGGCACTGGCGAAGAAATTCCTTGGGCCGCACTCCTGCTTGGACAGCCCCATGTCATCTCGACGGCAATTGTTTTACAGGGGGTTGCTGAGGAAATATGTCCTCGCGTTATATTTCAGCATTCGTTTTGTTTGTTCTTTTTCCCTTGTTAGGAGAACACACTGTGACAGGATTGGCGCATTTCAGGTATGATGTCTATGATTTCGACCCGGAAAAAGAATGTCATTGGATTTGATATGACACTGTATCATTCCACGCCTTTAACTTGAATATAACGTCATATATGTAAAGGATGATTCCGAACGATAAGGACAAACGCCAGAAAGTGATTCGTTTCAGGACAAGGAACAAAAGTTGTATGCATAACGAACCCAAATAATGACTTCTTATATGTATTACATTGCAAAACGGTGTTCGGATATACCCCATTGATGTAGGTACTTCTATGAAAACCGTTAGAGGCACTATGTTGTCCAGACCCCGCTCATCAAGAATTGGCTCAGATCCTAATAGATTAGTCTGATGATCTGAAAAAATAGATAATTCTCAATTTAAACAAATTAAATCAATAAATAAAATATTTAATAAAGTAATAATGTTGTATACGTAATTCGTTGTCAAATTGTGATAAAATTTAAATAGGGCAAACGAGAACTTCTTTATAGTGAAACTTCACCTATCCTCTCCCTAATTGCGATTGGCCGAAGCTTAATCACAACGAAACATCGTGCTAAAGCGTTATGAGCTATGTGTTCTTTTGTTTTCTTTATAGAGAAATTCATTTCTTAAATTTTTCAATGGTCTCCAAATGCATATTTAGTAAAACATAATAATAAGTTAGTTAAACTTTACTTCTATCAAAACAAAAAATCACATTGATCAGCCCCGCCACAATAAAAAATGGCTGACGATGTTATTGGTGCATCATGGGGGATAGAAAAGAAACTTTTAGGTGTTCTTTTAAATGTCCAAAATTATTATTTTTAATCCTGTTCGTCATAAGACGTTGAAAATTTATTTTTGTAGGTGTTTTTTTAGCTGTCTATGTTGTGGATAGTCCAGGAAACCAAATAACAATGTATTCATACGCAGGGTGAGAAGGCCGACCAATCGCAGTTAGAGAGGATAGACATAAGGGGTCGTCCACAAATTACGTCATCCATCCAAGGGGGGAGGGGGGTATCGCGGAATGCTGACGGAGAGTGACGAGCGGGGATTGGGGGGTTCTGCTCAAAATGACAGTAATCACTAATCAGTTTAAACTAATTTAAATACGTAAATAAATTTAAATTTAAAATTGACTTGAGGAAAATTTTGTGACGCAACCACTCCAATTTCACAGGGAAAGTGCAGGGAATTAATTACATGAGTAGACGAGACGGTTTTACCACATATCTTTCATCTGTGGTTTTACGAGGGGCGATTGATAAATAAGGTCTCCATGGCTGTAACTTTTTTTTATTTGTTAACCGATTTTCAAAATTCTTTTTGTATCTTATATTCACATTTGTCCTCTATGTACTGCACTATTCACTTTTCGACATAGTCCCCATCCCTTTCCACGCATTGCGCCAACGCGTGACTAGTTGGGTGAACCCGTCGGAGAGGAATTCCGGAGTTGTCGTCGACACTAGGATTGAATGGCAGCGTTTACCTCGCCGTCAGAACCAACTCATGTCCCTTAAGGGGCTCTTTCTTCTTTGGGAAGTGGTGAAAGTCGCAATGTACAAAGTCTTTCATTTTTGACCTGCAATTTTTCATCTTTAAACTGTAGGCGCTGCAACGCCTCTGGTGTGTGGTGACTCGTGTGCGGGCGGACGTTATTTTACTCCAGAAGAGGGTCCAAAGCTGAATTAAAAACACTGATATCCACGTTCAAATTTGGAACAAACTTGAGTTTTATTTTTAATACGAATTTCGGTTTTAAACTAACTTCAGTTAAAATTTACAAGATTTAAAATGTGAGCAATTTATAATCCCATGCTAATTAACATATAATGCTAATTGTGCCCTTATGGGCACTCTTTCAATCGCAGTCAATCGTGGGAGAAATTGACCTGATTGGAGAGTGAATTTCTAACAACTAAGTAAATGAAGAAATTTTTGAACAAATATATAAGTGTTATAAACACATAATTAATAAACAAACTGATTAACTAATGCCCTTAAATAGCAAATTGTTAATCAATCAATAATATGCATTGTCAGCAAGTGATTACATATGTAAATATGGATGGATTTAATGACATATATGTATCCCTTATATTTATTTATCTATATATATATATAAGAAGAAACTGACTTGAGTGATCAACGCACAGCCCAAACCATAAGGCCTAGAAACTTGAAATTTTGTACAGAGATTCTTTACAAAATGTAAGTGAGCACTAAGAAGGGGTTTTTGGAAATTCAACCCCTAAGGGATGGAAAGGGGGGTTGAAAGTTTAACACATTAACTGGTGTTGCACTATATACTTAACACATTTATTGGTGTGGCACTATATAATTAACCATATTAAACCTCTTTTAGGGAGGGGGGTAACGAAATATTATTATGCAATGACAGGACATAGATAAGGCAGTGTTTATCGAGGAGGCTAAGGAATCACACGGGTCTCCCTTGAGCTCCCTAAAAACGTCCAGACGACTGGCGAAAATTTGTGTTTTGCAAATAAAAAGAGAAAGAACGAGTATTGATCAGTGAAATTTGCAACAGAAAGATAAAAAGCTATCCGGGCATTGGAAACATCTGAACAACGGAAGCTCCGCTAGAGCAGGAGGGTATAAGAGCTTCTATGTCAAGGGCAAGGGAAATTTTAAAAGATAGCTCTAAAGTATCCACTGATGCTCCCCGGGGGTGAAGACTGATAACATTTTAATCTGAGACAGAACAACAAGAGGGTAAGTAAAGTCCCGGGCAAAGTGTGCAATATAAGTAGGTTCACTAAGAATGATGGTTCCATTCCACCTCTGAGAATTATAAAACAAACTTGAATTTGTAACAATCCGTAGAATTCCTGTTGTTCGGGCTTTTCTTAGAAGTTAACATTTTCTTGGAAATATTTAATAATGACCAGTAACTGGAGATAATGGAGAGTTAGCAGACTATTGAGAAAGAGTGAAAGATGACAGAGGACACAGCTACAGTTGACGACATAACCGATAACAAAGCATACATGGACTCAACTCTTCAAACCAACAACCATATGTCCTATAATAATCTTTCGAAGGATTATAACAGTAATTCATATCTATCGGGATGCCAGCGAAGAAATGAATGAATATTGGGCAGAGATGACAAAAAGTTATCCGGGCATCGGAAACATCTGAAAAACTGCTTCGTCTATAGACGGAAATTGTAGAATTACTCTAAACAAATTTATTATTTAACTTCATGAGGTTGTTGTGTTTAATCTACAACTGTAATTATCTGGGGAAACGTCGGGTGCCTCTGCTAGTATAACTATATCCACTTTGAAATAATTATAGGGTGATTCAAAACACGTTGGACACCTTCCTATCTTGGATACTAATGTAGTTACGCAAATTCCAATACAGGGAATAAATAGGAACTTGAGGGTGCTCTATCTGATGGAGCACCTTTTATCCTCTCAGATATGCAAATTAGGACACATCTCGAAAAACCGTAAGAGATTTCAAATTTGTTCAACAGCAAATTCCAAACAAAAAAAAAAAAATCACCGAAATCCGATGAGCGGATCACCCACAATCCTCATTGCAAGCTTTGCAACAGGACAATTGATTCTTCCACTTTTGTTGCTTACAAACAGTCATCTGATATAAAGTAAGTCTTTCCATCAATCCAGATAGTGTCCACTTGCACCATAGCATAATTCCGCACGACATTTCAACGATGCCTGGTTGTTGCATGATAATTTTGCCTCGCCTCACCGAAGCAGAGGACCATGTTGATCATTTCCTGGTTAGTGTACTATGCCATCTTGCTTTAGTCTGACTTTTTCTCTGCTTCAACATGCCTATTTATACCAATTGCATAGGAAACTGATGACTTTATGGTAAATTGTGGAACTTTCCAGAACAGGATGAGGATGGTGTATGAAATAATTTGCAGAGTTTGCAGTGAAGATTGTGGGTGATCCGCTGATCGGATTTTGGTGAACTTTTTTTTGTTTTGTTTGGATTCTGCTGTTGAACAAATGTGAAATTGGAATTTTTTGTGTATCTCTTACGGTTTACGAGATAGAATTTGGGTGTGTCCTAATTTGCTTATTTGAAATGATGAAAGGTGCTCCATTAGATAGAGCACCCTCAATTTCCTATTCATTCCTTGCATTGGAATTTACGTAACTACATTGGTATTCAAGATAGGAAGGTATCCAACGACTTTGACTCACCCTGTATAATCATATGCGAATAAAAGTATAAGATGAGAAACAAAACTCTTAACTCTTAACCCAACGCTAAACAGTGCTCTTAAGAAGTATTAACTGGCAAACCAGGGGGGGAAAGCAGACACCTAACAGTTACTTGGAATAACAAACAAACAAGTTTGCTTACAGCACTTTCACAGGCAAATCCCATTCATCGCAGTGACCAGTTTCCAAATTTGTTTGTAACATTTGCACTGTCTCCCAACTGTATGTAAAAATATAGAATACTCCCATATGATGCATATTGTCCAAGTGTGCAGGAAAACTTGCACAAACGTTTATGCCAAATCTGTGGTTTTTATTTCCCTTCTGTCGAGCGCTTGAAATTGCACAAAGCAGTTGATGGCAAGATCTCTAATTTGAATGCTCCTACTACAACACTTGCAGTCGTAGATAATGTTACCTGAAAACAAGGAGAGATAGACTTGCACTCATCTATTGAAGAAGATAATTTTGTGTAGCTTAGTGAATATGATATTTCTGACGTATTCGTTCCTGAAGCAACTTCAAAAAATGCGTCTGTAATAATTAAAGATTTGGAGATGTGAGCTACCTTGGATTAAAGATGTGTATTTCAATAAATGTTATGTTTTTCATTTTATGGTAGCATTATTTTTATTTATTACCTCTATTGGTTAATAGAATTTAATTGTCACTTTTCGTGTCAGGATGACATATGACCGAAGGGGGGGGGGGCGAGGGTTTACAAAAATATAACGTGTGCTGACACGGGAGAAAGGGGGGATACAATTATTTGGATAAAGGATGATGTAATTTGTGGACGGCCCTTAAGAATTAATGAACGAGCCATTAGATTAAATTATCTTCTCGTTTTCTTCTCATCTTCTCAAAATTTCAACATATCCTCTCGAATAACTGTTGAAAATCGTATGAAACTGTGCCCCATACGCCGGGTGGTTTAACTAAAATTCTATCACGTAGTCTGTGTTTAAAATCGTATGAAACTGTGCCATATACCATTGTAATTGGAGCTCCCATGTAAAAATGTAATTGCCAGCATTTCCAGCTATGTTGGAGCTCTTGCTTATTTAAGGCATTTTTTGCCATTACCTCTACTTAAAATAATTTAAAATTCATTTATACATAGTCGCATTAATTATTGCATTGAAATTTCGGGCAATACATTTAATGCACCTGCCCCAACCCCTCAACCCCCTCTTACATTAAGGTGGATGTTGGTCGCTTGTTCGAAAGTCGCACGATTTCGAAAACTGTGCCGAAATCCTGTCTTCTTGGTTGGCGAAGTGTGTAATACTGTTTTCGCTGCAATTCCAACAACCTGAGTGGGAGTTCTTAAGTCGATTTCCGAGCAGATATTTTTGAGTTGGGGAAGCGAAAACATAGCCCTTCCAGTCTAGTGATTGGTCGTCCAAAAATGGAACATTATTTGATAGAAGTATATGGATTAATCATTAACAGTTTAAGAAATTACAGTGAAACGATATTGAAAAGAATTATGAAAGTCTGAGAAAAATTGATATTTCTGTAATGTTTATCATTAATTTTTCTCGTTTGTTTGTATAAATAGATTTTTTTCATCTTGAATAAAACAAATAAAAATTGTCGAGTGATTTTGGTATTTTTATTTTTAATGTTGTTCTCAATAGGAAAAATTATATTTAAGTTTTAAAAAATCTTAAAGAGTATTTATTCACATAGATTATGTTAAATGGACTATAAATATTTCACAGGGCCACTTTACTAAGAAGACATTATTAATCCACTAATAACAATAAAGATTCAGTATTAGATAATTTTTCTCTCTCATATTCTCAAACTCAACCTTTGCCCTGTAGGCCCTTATTCCATAGAACTCCTCTATTAAATTTTATAATTAATTTAAATTTTCACTACCGGATACTACGGCGCTCTACAGTCCTTAAGCTTATTTTAATTGACATAATTAAATAATTTAAATTGCGCCACTTAACGCACCTGTAAATGCATACGGAGACACTTGATACAGGTGTTGCCTAAACTGACAAGAAGACAAAGGAAAACAAAGAGGAATTCGAGATAAACGCCTTCAATTATTACAACGACTGTACTCTACATTTAAAGTCCAAGATTTTAGACACCATCTAGATAATGTCACCATTAAGAGTTGTAGTCCTAAATAAAATGTTCACTCCAAACAAGGCAATCTTCAAGATGTTTTATGAAAGAAATAGTTTTATTCTCCCCCCCCCCCCTTCTTCCTCCGTAATATATATACAACAAACCTCGTTTATTATGCATGCCAACATCATATTTCATCGAAAGGAGTGGGAAGAGAGACGTAATAATGAAAGTAATTATGGGTCATTAACGTTTTTAAAAAAATTCTTTACAATTCTGACGGTTAATAACTTTGACTATTATATAACATCAATAATAATAATATAATAATAATAATAACAACAGATGAGGAGGGGAATACCAACAACTTATGCAGAAAAGAACTTTTCAGCTTTTTTTTGTTCCTTCTATTTCAAAACCAAAGTATTCATTCAATTTCAACGTGAAAATTGTATCAGTATTCACTACTAATTAAACAAGAAAGAAAGATAGACGATGCAACAGGAACAGCAGCTGGGAGTATCTCGACCCCCCTCCGAGCCATCTGCCAAACGCCTTCTTGGGAATGCTCGACACGAACGCCAACGATGGAAGGAACCCGCGCGTACAACACGCGACATCTGCCTTACCCCTTCTCACGGTGGCCGCATCCCACCGACAATACCGTCAAAACGACTGTGATGATGCCAGTTATAAAAAATAAAAAAAAGAAAAAATTTGTATGGCGTTATTAACCGACACCCACGCAGGGTCAAAACCAATGCGCGTGCGCTCGGAAGCGGCATTAGCCGAGCTTCTCAAAACTGAAGCGTCCAGGTGTTTCATTAATTTCGTTCTTCCTTCATTAGCATTTCGCTTTCTCACTACGGCCTGTGATTGGCCTGTGATATTTTGGAAAATCTTCATTAATAGAATACCCCCGCTCCAATTACGATGAAAAAAGCCGAACCAATTAAAGAAGCCAGGCCACTGGAAGAAGAATAAAGCGGGGGGAAATGACGTTGACGTATAACGGTGAAGGGCGAGTATGCCATTTGGTTAAAGACGTTAGAACTGCGTACACAAGACGCAGGAAAGTACTTCTAACTGCGAAGATAGCCTCATCCGCCGCGCATCTACCTTATTTGTGGACTTTTTTCTTTGTTTAATAAATAAAGGTATCCTTCAAGAAACGATCTTTCTAAGACCGTATAGTTCTCCTGACCTTAACCATAAAACGAAATACCTCTTAGTCCACAATAAATTGAAAAAAAAAAAAAAAAAAAAAAAAACCAAAATTTTTTTTTTCGATCACATTTGTGACCTTCATCGTTAGGAACCTAAACAAAATGGTTTCCTGAGATTAACACCTTCAGATTAACATTTGTCTCGAAGTCTGCAACATTTCATTTATGATAAACAAGACTTTACATCAGAGATATGAAACTGACGAAGGTAAATAGGGTCCTTTCAATAAAATCGGTGGATGAAACGACAGAGCCTCAAAGGATTTCACACTCCCGCTTTCCCTGCCAAAAACTGGGCGCTTAGATCACACGGTATCAAAATATAGACACTTAACAATACTTTGAATTTGGCCGAATATGTATGACGGAACCCAATGTTGCCAACTTATAAGGAGACTCCACGTACTCTGACTCGTCGAATTTGATAAAAAAAAAAAAATTCTACAAGTGTCTTTCACCCGATTAGCTATCCATGCAAAAAAAAAAAAAATCCATGAAGTTTATTTCAATGTGTGCAGTTTGTAAACTTAATCTAAATTTTCCATTTTACTACAGTTATTTTTTCGTAAATTGAAAAGTTTACAGACCAAAAAAAAATTATTATAATCCTTATGTAAAAATAGAGGCAATAGTAAACTTCGTTCAGAGATGTGCTAGTTAAAAATGTTAATGAAGGATCCTTTTCTCCGTCATTCACAATGGATACCATCAATATGATGCTTAACGGTATGATCCGCAAAGCGCTCTCACTAGGTTGCAATTTTCTTCCGTCATTGAAGCGGTAACAACAAACATAAAAATGCCTGGCGTGGAATAAGCTGCGCAGTTATCAGTTATGGAAATTGTGTTAAAAAAACTTACTCCGTGACGAAAAAATGTTTGTAATCCACTTTCCTAAAGATGAGGATGAAGCAGGATGGTGGGATGCTGCACTGAGAGGAAGGATTACAAGCCAACAAAGAACTCTTATAAAAAGTAACTGGTTCAATTAACTGTTTGTTTGCTATTTCGTGCAAGTTTCCAATCACAAGAAAAGCACTTAAAGGACAATATACACATCTGCTCAGATAATTATAAATTATTTGGTGGTTTAATTACTTATTATGGGAGTTTATTTCAGGGTTGGTGATTCCTAATCTGCCTGCTAAAATCGAGAATGATTTGTTAAACTTTGAACTTCAAAAATATTTTAGTCCCACATAGGCAATATACTTTGGTTATGATTTCTATGATATAATTTGTAAATACTGTGATTTTGAATGTGAAAGTAAATTAATATCCAAATCCTTTATAGTACAAGTTATGAAAGAGGTTAAGAACAGATTACCTGAAAATATTTTTGTAATGGATAATTTGTCGATTTTAGAATCAGGATATTTTTTTAAATTCAACGAAAGGGAAAATTATTTTTCTGACATTAACTTGCAGCAAAAAATTTGAAAGCCCAGATAATTGGGAAGAAATTAACTGTAATCAATAGAGATTTGTTAATTAATTTTTTCAGATGCAGCTGGTTTTCAGTGAATTGTTAATAGATGCCTCTGGAGGAAAAGTTTTCCCAAATTTAACACATTTAGCTCTAAATATTGAGCTTACCAATTTCAGGAATGAATAATGTTAACACAAAACTACGAAACAAATTAGATTTGAAGATTGGTTGGTTCGTTAGATTATATGGGCGCGTCTACAGCTAGGTCATTTTACGGCCTTTCACATGAATAATTAATTTACACAATCCAGAGAATTCAACATATCATTTTTATGCATTCCGGAGATAAACATCCATGCCCACTGCGGGATTCAAACTGTGACCCAACTGATTCGAGAACCGGGTCGACAGATTTGAAGACAACAGAATCTATTTTGATGGTAAAATATTGTTTGAAGTATAAATTTGAAGATTGTGTATCTTGTGTCCGAACAGATGAAATGATTAAAAACTATCAAACACCTATTATCACTTTTAATTATTATGAATATAGTAAAGATAAAAATGATTCTGCTAAAAAAGTATGAACTAACAGATGAATTGATTTCATTTATCATTGAAGTCTACATTTTTTTTGAGTGCGTCGTTTCCTATTTTCCTTGCTCCTCATCATTTTTCACAGGATTTTCGGTCGACGTCGAGTGATGCAAGTGATCGTACCGTCCTTCGGGAGATCGTCGCACTTGGTTTTCATGGACAAGACGCAGTTCAAAAGCTACATATCACAGCCCTCAATGCGACCCGTCGGTTACATTAGTGCACGAAACGCTGCCACTGGATTCCAAAGTAATGGAAAACCATCCTATGGAGTGATGAATCTCGATACCAGTTGTGGCAGTCCGATGGACGTGTTTGGGTTTGGCGAATGCCCGGCGGACGTTATTTACTTGTGTGTGTCGTACTCAAAGTGAAATTAGGAGGACGTAGCATCATGGTCTGGTCCTGCTTTTCAAGGTGTGGTCATGGGCCTGTTGTTTTATTTCGCGGAGCGATGAATGCCGAAGCTTACCAAACAGTACTGGAGAATTCTGCGACCCCGACATGGTGAGATCACTTTGGTAATGACCATACATGTTTCAGCACGATAATGCTCCCTGTCATACAGCGGACGTTATTAACATCTGGTTTGAGGAAATGGGTGTGGGGAAACTTGACTGGCCAGCTTGGTTACACATATCTGCCGTTTTCTAAGATATGGACTGTATGTTTGACAAAAAAGGACGCATAATGAAGGAAGTATGTAATTGTCACGAAAGTTGGTACGTGGAATGTCCATGTGTAAAAGAAGACAGGATTAGACTTGGAGAACAATTAGATGACTTATTTGACAGAAAACATTGTACGAAATGAACAAGTCACTATGGCATTGTTCCTCCTCTTGCATGGACCTAAGTCATTATCCATGGATACTTGAAGCTTTATGTCCCGTAAAAAGGGAAACCATACGCTGCACAACGACATGCTTGTTAGCATTATGAAGAGTATCATCTATTCTGTTTTGCTTAAAAATATATAAATTTGTAATCAGACAATGAAAAGAAATCAACTCTCCTGTATTCTAGATAAGGCAAGATATCATCAAGCCGTTCTTTAGAGATTAGAGGAAGTTGAGTGAGAAGGAGCTGCCTTCCAACTCATCTCGATTGTTTGGTTGTGTGCGAGTGTTTGCTGTATTTAGGGTTCCTCTCCTATATGTTTGGCTTGGACGATAAAAAAGGGACTGAGTGAGTGAGAGGAGGAACGGGTATGTTATTGTGGCTGCGCTCCTCTTTATTTATGCGCTACCAGAGGACGTTGTCGTTGCTTCCGGCTCTCGTGGCTTTCTCGTTTCTTTCTCGCGTTAACACAAAGGCAAAGAGAAGAAGGATATTGGGGGAGGGAGGGAGGAAAAGAAAGAAAATCATTTCTAGCGCCTCTCCCTCAGAGTGCTACATTCTTTTTTTTCCCCCCTCTCCTTTTTTATAAAGTATCGACTCGTTTGCATCCGAGAGTGAAGTTGCACACTCTCCCATTCCTTTCTTTTTTTTTTTTTTTGAAAATAAGAGTTTGCAGGAGGAGACCGAGAGGGTAAATGGTCTGATGAAAAACCACATTTCGGGAGGAATTTTTTATGTGTCGGAAACTTCACAGGAAATGACAATAAAAGAGACAGTGAGTGAAAGTGTGTGTTCAACTTTTGAGAGGCTTTGATAGAAGTTTAACTTAATTTTTTTTCTGCTGCTTTTTATTACCGTCTTATCCTCCTCTTATCTCATTTACAGTATAAGGACATGGAATGAATAGGTCCTTTAGAAATGAAGTTTATGCTTGCTTGTTATATTCGAAATATATTCAATTTCGAAATTTTTACTCAAACCATCACCGCTTCTTTGAGGAAAGTTAAATCCGTAATGGAAAAAAATTCGCCAGAAACAATGGTGGAAGAATAAATTAGAAATACGGCAAGCTTAAAAAGCTCTCTTATACAACTTTCATCAAAAACCGAATCCGATTACAAAAAGCAAACTAAAAACGTGCAACTGTGAATTTAAAAAAATAATCCGAAGGGCAAAGCGATCCCTTTACGTGAATATAAGAAATAAATTGGCTTATGACAATTTCTTAAATCAAAACGGTCTGTCATCAAGAAGAGTCTACCAGCGAATAAACATCATTTTCTGATCTTGCATTAATAACCCAAAGCGAGCTTAGTCTGTACCAGTCACAACAATACCTAATACATATTAAAGAACACGTATTTTCTACGAGTGCTGTTTTTTTTTTTATTAATGGCAGCTATTACATTACAACCGATATACAACCTGTGACAATAAAGTTCGGTGAATGATGGCATATTGAGAGTGGATTGCTCGCTTACATGAAACAGCAGTTACTATCCTTCAAAGTAATCCCCGTCGATGGTAATGCACTTCTAGGAACGCCTGTACAAGTCCTGGAAACTCCTGGCGTAGTCGTTTTTAGGGATAGCCTTCAGTTGGGTCGTAACATTACGTTGGATGTCTGGCCACTTCGGGGGGCGTCTTCTACGGTGTTCCGGCCTCCTCGGAACCGTTTAAACCACTCATAAACACACTTCAAAATAATAGCCCTTTCTTTGTAAACTGTTGTCATCATTTCATGAGTCTCTTTCGTTCGCTGATCCACTTTGGGTTTCGACCGCGCGTACTACGCCTTCTCTCTTCAATGTCCTGTTTAAACACACTCGCAGCGCTGATTCTCTCAAATTTGTTTAAACATGTCTCGACCTGTCTGGGGCAGGATACGACGATGGTGCACTCTTACGACCGTTAGCAATTTGACGTCATTCACCGAACTTTATTGTCACAGGTTGTAAAAGAGATACCCTTATGAAACCTCTACTGTTTGTCATTGTAGACCCCAATATTGTGTAGAAGCCATAGTACACTTGTAACAGCGCCTGATCGCCGGTTGGTGCGAATGGAGCGGTCTACCGCCTGCAGAACTTCGGGAACCTTTCGGAAGCGGATGCCAAGAATCACCATCGCCTTCTCATTGCTCAGGTTCTGGCCCACTCTTGACTTTCCTAGGGACCCGTAATAACGTCATTCGTTCGATTGACGTTTCAATTTGGACTCGCTTGGATTCATTTTGGCAGTTCAAGAAAAAGCTGTATCAGCAGAGTGCATGAAATCAAAATTCAGCATATAAGCAAAAATAGTAAATGCCGACTTTGCAATGAGAAAGATGAAGCAGTCGACCACTTGATCAGCGGTTGCAGCAAAATTTCAAAGATTGATTATTTCCAACGCCATTATTCACTGGAAACTCTGCCAGAAGATTGGATTCGAATGTAGCAAAACAAATCACTGGGAACATCAAGTCTAGAAAGTTCTGGAAAATTAGGAGGTAAAGATCTTGTGGGACTTCAGAATCCAAACAGATGGACAATACGCCTGACATAACTGTTGTTGAGAAAAAAAATATATGGCTCATTAATACCAGTGAGTGATGCACGGATTGAAGATGCAAAGCGGAAGAATGTCATGAAATATCGGGGCTTTTAAAAGTTAAGCGCTTGTAGAAAATACTACTACTACTGTAGCCATTCCAATTGTTGTTGGGGCAATAACGAAGAGGCTGCCTAGATACCTAGACATATTGAACTTCTCTGATTTAAGCGCATTCACTTTGTAAAAAACACCCTTCTCGGAACTGCTTATATCAGGGGTTATATTAAGCCTTTAACCAGTTTTATGACTATGGCTCTAATATGAGATTTTTCTACAATAATAATAATAATAATAATAATAATAATAATAATAATAATAATAA